>JAPYZC010004342.1:0-16029 GCA_030522665.1 Ichneumoninae sp. A BG-2022a
CCCCATTCGCCGGGCCGCGCGCCGTTGCCCACCGGCGCGGCCCAGGAGTAGCCGATCACGAGCCGAAGCAGGGAGAGAACCAGCAACGGGGCGCGCACGTATTGTTCGGCAAGCTGGACTCTCTTCTCTTTTTTTTGCCCCCCTCCTCCTCCCCTCGCGAACGATCAAAGAGCCGAGGGAGCGGGAGAGGTAGCCGAGGCTCGTCTATCTGCCCTTCATCTAAGCCCCTCCGGCCCTCCGCGTCTTTCTTCTCCTCCCGTTTCGCCATTCCGCTACGGCGCGTTCTCCTCCCCCTCCTCCCGAGTATCCCGTTCTCTCTTCCGGGTATTCTTCGTTTTTTTTTTTTTTTTTTTTTTTTTTTTTTTTTTTTTTTTTTTTTTTTTTTTGTTTGCTTTTTAATACTGGAGAGAGGAGAGCGGCTTCGAGGTATTGCACTTTCGCTGCGGAACCTCCAATGAAGAGACCGGGAGGAGCGCGGAGTTGCGCGATCTTGGGGGTTGTCATTGTCGGGAGGGACGAGCGAAGCATTGGATAGCTTTGGACTGAAGATTGTAGGTAAAAGATGGAATACAGACACCGTAGAGAAGCCAGCAAAAAAAGCCCATAGAACGGACGAGAGGAAACCGGGGAGAGCAGGGAGAGCAAGGAGCTTCCCGCCTCTCTTTCTCTCACCCATCTTTTCTGCATTTTTTCCCGGAGGTTCAGGGTGAAAAATGAGAGACCTGGGGGCTTGGTACATTATACCGCTAATACTGCAGCAAGGAGCGCATATTTCACTTTCGCTGCGGAAAGTGAAATTCGGGAGATCTTGGAGGTTGCGCTCCACATCGTTGGGAGGAAAACCCTCAACATTGGATGCCTTCGGACCGAAGATTGTAGGTACAAGATCGAATACAGACACCGTAGAGGAGCTAGCAAAAAAAGCCCATAGAACGGACGAGAGGAAACCGGGGGGAGCAGGGAGAGCAAGGAGCGCAGCGTGCAGCACGTACCCGTCTCGCTACCCAACTCCTCCATCACTTCTCCCCCAGTACGTGAGCCCAAAGTTCGATTCTTCGACTCTTCGCGAGGCGGCCAATTCACCGGGACAATCCGCGTGTGTATATCGATGCGCTCGGGCAATAGAACGAAATACGGGAGATAAGAAGAGAATTGAGTGACGGGGAGGGAGGTCTCTTTCACTGTTTTATGGTACAGCGCGCAGGGATGCTCTATACCTATAAGACGGCGCGGTAAAGTAAATCACATCACTTCCTCCCCCTGCCCCCCCCCCTCCCCCGCCCCTCGAGTAAGGCGGATAATACGTATACGGTACAGTATCAGCCCGATATCGCGCCGGAGTTTCGCAGTGGCTGGAGTCGAGTTAGATAGGGTAGCCGGGCTTTGCCCGCCCGTTTGCCGTCGGTACCGCGCGAGATTGACATTCCCGAGCGTCGAAGCGAACAAGAGGTGGCGGAGCGCAGCCAGTGACGCCGGTGGTGTCTCGATGGTACCAAACCCCCCCATCGCCCCCCTGGACCCCCCGAAGCGCGGATTGACATTTCAGACGCGCCGTGAGAGGGACAGGTGGGACAATTTTCATTCTCTCCGTCGCTCCTTCCTTCCAGGGCGTTCCTCTCGGTCTTACCAGAGGGAGGTCGAGGAGCGAAAGGTGGCAAAGGGGTCTCCGGGCGAGCCGGGGCGCTGCGAAGGCGGAGAGGAAAGTGAGCCAAGAGACAAGGCTGCGGATAAAGGGTTACCGAGAACACGCCGAGGAGGACGATGGAAGAGAGCAGAAGGAACCTCTTTGACAAGTCAAACATGCGCTAACGCCGCGCCGTCGGGGTTCTCATTTCGACGCTTCCGTACGGAGCGAGGGGGTGACTGCGCTGAGAGACGGATCCAGTAAAAACTAACGATCATCGTCTAAGACAAATTACCATAGCACGGATGTTGTCGGGCGCCAGGGCGCCACCTACGGCGGAAAGTCTCGGATTTTCCAAGAATTTTTTTACCACAGTATCTGCAGCGAAAAATAGGTTTGGCAGTGTCAAACTAAGCTGCGGTTGCGGGTGGCGAAAGAAATATTTGGTCGATTGAATAAAATTTTTGGTAATTTCAAGTGACTATTTGTTGAAGCAACTAAATATTCGGTCGAACAACTAAATATTCGGTCAAACAACTAAATATTCGGTCAAACAACTAAATATTCAGTCAAACAACTAAATATTCGGTCAAACAACTAAATATTCGGTCAAAGAACTAAATATTTGGTCAAACAACTAAATATTCGGTCAAACAACTAAATATTTGGTCAAACAACTAAATATTTGGTCAAACAACTAAATATTCGGTCAAACAACTAAATGTTCGGTCAAAAAACTAAATATTTCTTTCAATCAACTAAATATTTCTTTCAAACAACTAAATATTTCTTTCAATCAACTAAATATTTCTTTCAAACAACTGAATATTTCTTTCAATCAACTAAATGTTTCTTTCAATCAACTAAGTATTTCTTTCACTCGACCAAATATTTCGTTCAATCGACCAAATATTTCTTTCGCCACCCCCAACCGCAGTTTAGTTTGATATTACCAAACCATTTATTTGGTGTACGAAAAATTCTTATAAATCCGGTACTTCCTACCATAGGTGGCGCCCTAGTTCCCTACTACCACGTGCTACGGTAACAGGGGAGAGCGAGGCAAAACGGGATAATCAGACAAAACGCAATTTTCCAATAACTTTTGGATGGCGGCCATGAGGGTCCGTGGAGCAAAACGGGGTTGAAAATCCGGATGTATCGTCGGGACAAAGTGGGTCATCCAAAAATTATTGGAAAATTGAGTTTTGCTCGCACTGTCCCATTTCGCCCCGCTCTCCTCTATGTCTCAAGCGATATAGTTCATATTTACTGGAGTCTTCTCTCCGCGTTTGGACCGGAGGATCAGAAATAACGGAGGAGAAAGGAGGAATCGAAAGACCCGAAGCCACCAGAACCTTCCGTCGTCTTCCGTTTCGCTGGCGATATGTCCAGCTCGCTCATGAAAACGAAATAGCTGGCGACGGGGGAGGCGACACGGGGGTCGAATCGTGCTCTCACGCCCGCGAGACGATGTATCACCTTTTATTAAACGATAAATCGATGTAACGAAGCTCTTCCTCCAGAGACGTGTAGTTAGGGGTTGGAGGACGTGTCGTCCAGGTTTTCCGCTCGCCGGCCGCAATGTCCGCCGGCGGAAGGAGCGGAACGGAGTGGAAACGGGAAGAGGGAGTGTGAGAATTTCGGGGAAGGAGTTGGGCAGTGCGGAGCGCGCTCTGCAGAGGCCGGTGAAAGAGACGAGGGAAGTGCGCGACACGGGACGAGGGGGGGGGGGGATGAGACGAAAGGGCGGAATGAGGAGCGGATGAAGAAGGAGGTGGAGGCCGAAGGGCGAAATATATCGTGGGCTCCTTTGTACTACCGCACCAGCTCGTTATTTCGAGCGCGCTCTCCCGCGCGATAGAGAAAGGGCGGAAAGAAAGGGGCTTCGTTCGCGTTCGCGAAAGAAGCTCAGAAAAAATTCACTAGTGGCGGCGGCGCTCCTGGCAATGCGGAGACGAGGCGGGGGCAGACGCGACGGGCGAAAGGGGTGAAGAGAGGATCGCCCTTTATTACGGTTCCCCAAAACGCCGGGGCGCATCGGCGCTTCAGCAACAGCGGCATATCAATTAAATTGGACTCACTCTTCAAGTCACTTCCGGTTTGGAAATCTCATTACTCTGACGGAAGTGACTTCACGCCGGAAATTCGGCACTTCAGGGCGGAAAGCAAAATTTTCAAACCGGAAGTGACGTGTTTTTCTTAAGTCTCCGGATTTCCTGGAAATTGTGGAAATCTAGATTGCCGGTTTCCAAATTCTGTAGTCCACACCGAGGACGCGAAGAAAGGAATTGCGTAGTAATAATAATCCAATAATAAAAATAAAATAATAATAATATAGTATATAATATATATGAATAATATAATAATAATGAAAATAAAATAATAAGACAATAATATAATTGTTATACATTGTACTATGTTATAATTATTTAACACCAGAATCACCAAAGTCGCTAATGAACTTGTCGGCTGACGTAAAAAAGCAATAACTGTCGCTGCGAAAGGTATTCTAAGTGAAATATTAAGTTAGATCTTAAGCCCCAATCAGCGAGTAAAAGTTGAATGTAAAACAAACTATTCATCCCGCGAAAAAAAACGTAAAATATTATAGTTGTATCTGTTAATATAATTAAAAATTACGGACAAGTGCTTATTAATTACGGACACTTTTGCAATCTCTTTACGTGTATTTAGCGCGCCTAGAAATACTTCGTATTGTAAGCACCAGCCCTACTATCTCGTATAAGAGGAATTACACCTAATATTCCCAAATATGTAAACATAAATATCACATCAATGTATTTCTGTTGCGAATGCTCAATAAATTATTACGATTATTATTCCATAGTTTTAATGATTAATAATCAATGAACTAAAACAAAACATTTGAAGCTTTGATCGCGGTCTTCGTTCGTCCGTCCGGGCTGCTTTGCGCGACCGTCGAGAAGAAAAAAAATAAATGAGAGGTAATATCCGTCGGTGGCGTGCGGGTTTCTCCCGCAGCCGTCTGTCGGGCTTTGGGGCTGTGTACACGCGTGCACACTACCGCAAATACCGGGCGCTTCGATTAATATCGATAGATCTCCCCCCCCTCACCCCCCGGTGTAATTACAAAATGGCGGCTCCGCCGGCAGGCGGCAAAGGACGTCGATTCGGCCGGGCTCGACTGGGAGACGGATACGTACGGACCGGCTATCTATGCCGAGCGGTCCCCGCGCGGCATTGTATACGTAATGCTCGGTGCTGGTTTACGTATAGGGGAGAGCGGGGCAAAATGGGGCAACGGGGCAAAATGGGGTTTTTGGGCACAACGGGGTTTTTGGGCAAAACGGGGTTTTTGGGCAAAACGGGGTTTTGGGGCAAAACGGGGTTTTTGGGCACAACAGAGTTTTTGGGCAAAACTAAATTTTCCAATCATTTCTGGATCGGACAAGGTGATAAAAACTGGGCAGAAATGCCCGATGTATCCGATAGGGCGAATTCGGGCATTCAAAAATTATTGGAAAATTACGTTTTGCCCCGTTGCCCCATTTTGCCCCGCTCTACCCTACGCATAGCCGGTGCGGCCCAGCCGAGCAACCCCTCCGAATGAGAAACGCGCCGCCCGGCAAGTTCCGATTAAAGCTCCTCCGCCTACGCGAGCCGGGAAGCGTGTCGGCCGATCGGGGTTCTCGGCGAGCAGGTGCGTGACACCAAATGCGGAATAGCGCTCGGTTGTCATTACCTCTCGGCTTTGTCATTAGCGAACGGGCGGGAGGGCTCGCAGGGCCGAGTCGATATGACCTCTCGGTGCGCCGGCGAACTCGGAACCTCCATCATCGCACGCCACCCTCGCATCCGCAAAGCCCGCTTTCCGTCTCGCACTTGAGCCCCTCTGGACGATAATCCACGATATCGCGGCGAGCAGGGGAGACCGGGGCAAAATGGCACAGCGGGGGTAAAACGGGACACTGAGGGCAAAACCCAATTTTCCAATAATTTTTGGTTGACCCATTTTGCCCCAACGATCCATCCGGATTTTCAAACCCGTTTTGCCCCATGTACCACCATCGCCAGCATCCAAAAGTTATTGGAAAATTGCTTTTTTTCTCGTAATCCCGTTTTGCCCCGCCGTGCTATTTTGCCCCGCTCTCCCCTATGTGGAGAGCGTATGTTGCTGGATGGAGGGGGGAGAGAAAAGTGAGGCCCGGAATGATCGCGGGGACGAAGCTTTGGACGCAAGGTCGGTGGGATTGGATTTCACCGGCAGATCGTGCAATTAATAATTAGCCAAATACGGAGATAGGCGTCTCATTAATTTCGCTCGGTCGCAACGATAACGTGTGTCCAATCGTCGGTACGCCATGCAATTCGACCCGGCGGGAGAGTTGATAGCTCGTGTTGATTAACGTGGGGAATCATGCGCGAGTTGGGAGTTGCTTGACATTGCGTGGAATAGCGCGGTCGGTTGTGGAAACTGGTGATCGAATGAGGAGTTTCGTCGAAAGGGACTTGCGTGGGAAACTTTTTTTCTGATGGGAATTATCACTCTGAAGAGAAGGATCTAGTAAAGCAAAATTTTGGCAACTCGTCGTCTGGAAAAAATTACCATACAGGTTGGGTAAAAATTGGCCCCTGGGACAAAGACACATGTCGGTTATAGTGGTACGTGTATCATATTTCGTGGTCGAAATTTACCATACGACTCGGTAGTTTTTCCTAGATTCTTCTCTCAGAGTCACATTTTAAGACATTAGTTTGAACTTAAGATCGCTCTTGAGATCGAACTTAAGATCGCTCTTGAGATCGAACTTAAGATCGCTCTTGAGATCGAACTTAAGATCGAACTTGAGATCGCTCTTGAGATCGAACTTGAGATCGCTCTTGAGATCGAACTTGAGATCGCTCTTGAGATCGAACTTAAGATCGCTCTTGAGATCCAACTTAAGATCGCTCTTGAGATCCAACTTAAGATTGCTCTTGAGATCGAACTTAAGTTGGATCTTGAGATTAAACTCGAACTACAATCGAGTTTGAGCATGAAAAATCAAGTTCGAACGTAAGATGGATCTTAAAGACGAAATGAATTTTGGGCCAAACCTCGATCCTGAGTTGGATCTCAAGAGCGATTTTAAGTTCAAACTAACGACTTCAAATTCGATCCCCAGTGCACACGTAAAAAAAGTCGATTACAATTTTTGTTACCGAAAGTGTCTCACTTGGTCATAATACTAATATTCTATATAAAATGCAACATTGTCTTTTTTCACGTTTTCGCCGCGTACAATTACAGTTCCCCCACGAATTCTCGCCCCATCAGCCCTCGAGCAACCTTTGTGTCTGATCGATTGCCCACTCGATTCGAATGGACCGAGCGGATATACGTTTCCCGCTCGACGAGCGACTCCCACGCCGATACCCTCCACCCGGCCTGCCAGCGCCGATCACCGAAAAACACTCGAAGCAAATTGCCGGAGCGGCTCGCCTTTGGATTCTCCCGTGTGTGCACGCCGCCCTGTTCCAGCTTCGGCTGCAGCGTGACAAAGGAAGCGAACGGGGAGTACTCTGACGAACCGGCCAAATTGAGATTTCGCCGGTAATCCTGCTCGGCTTTCGACGAACCTGCTGTTTTCACTTTCGCTTTTCTTCCTTTTGCCATTTCATTCCCCGCGTATATATCCATCGAAAATGTACCGGGGGCGAGAGAGGGAGCGAAGCCCGACGTGGCTGGGTTTTACCACTCGCATCGTCGCTGACAGACAAAAAGGGTCGGAGCTGTGCGCCGATAATACAGAGAAATTATTCATCTGGCGCGTACGCCGAAAACAAATATTAATCTAATAAAATAAAAAATGTATTTAACAAAATAAAAAAATTATTCAATAAAATAAAGTGTTTCTGTAAGGTGGAGCGCAACTCCTCGATCGGTATCAAAAACTGCAATACAAAATTCTCTAAGACGGTTAATTTTTAGGGTAAAATACGAGAACGATAAACTATGCGCAGACATTCTGCAGTTCACTGTTCTCATCATTTTCCCAAGAAATAAACGGCGTTGGAGATTTTTGGGTTGCGACACTGCAGCTATCTCTTCACCTTAAAAAATAAAATATTTATTTAGTGAAGTAAAATATCTATTTATTTAAATTAAGTACCATTTACTAAAAATATTTTTTTCCGATTATGCGACGAAGTAACAAAGCGTTGACGACAAAGCAGCCTCTCCGTTGCGCGGAAGCCGAGCAGACAGACTAGCGGCAGTTCGCCTCCCTCGAATATGATATCAATTTGCGCGGCGGTGGGTACTTAATTTGGCTATTTCGCGGAAAGCCCGTGACAGCGAAAAGCTCTCTCCCTCTCCAGGCCTTTTCCCCCCGCGGCCGTTACCTCGGAAACGAGGACGCGTGTGCGTCCTCCAACTACCGATGCCATAATACCCACGTTAGGTGACAAAAACCTCTCAGTCTATCCCCGACGATAGGACACACACACACGCACACACGCGCACACACACGCACACACGCGCACACGCGCACACACGCACACACACGCGCACGCACACGCACGCACACACACGCACACACACGCACATACGCACACACGCACACATACGCACACACGCACACATACGCACACACACGCACGTTATGCACCGCCATCGCACACGTTCGGCTCTCCCGCTCCTCGCGCACACCCAAACCGTCCCTGGAAAACGCGGTCCCTGCGCGCTACATGTAAATTGCGTACATACGTTACGTGCATGCATTAATCGGCTATATTTATGCGCGCCAGAGAAGCAAGTATGCGCCAAATGGAGAAGGCAAAGAGAAACGATTGAACTCGCAGCGCCTGCATATTAACTTGTAGCCCGCTTCTGACTCGGTTGCGGCGGTTCCTGGACTGCGGTCTCCTGTACGATGCGCGAGCAGACTCGGGCCAACCCGAGAGCAAGTACAGTAGAGCCCCGATTAACCAGAGCGCTTGGGATCAAAGATAATTGAAATTAAAATCCCGGTTAATCCGAACTACACAGTAAAAGTGTACAAGTCGATAATCGCTAATGACACAACGTTATTTTGATTAGTTGGAATGACATTTGGTACAACTTGCACTTAATTGTGAAATAGTGTGAACTAGAATGTAGGGGAGACCGAGGTAAAATGGCACAGCGGGGCAAAACTCAATTTTCCAATGATCTTTGGATGCCCCATTTTGTCCCAACGATACATCCGGATTTTCAACTCCGTTTTCCCCCACGTACCCCATCGCCACCATCCAAAAGTTATTGGAAAATTGCGTTTTGTCTCATTATCCCGTTTCGCCCCGGTGTACCATTTTGCCCCGCGCTCCCCTAAAGCTTTGGACATTTTTTCATTAATAGTAAAATAGGTAAAAGTGGTGAATATGGCCCACCTCGATTAACACATAAATCAATGATATATGGACCGGGTGATATTCCCCACTTTTACCCTGATTGAGTTTTGCCCTCACGGTCCCGTTTTACCCCGCTGAGCCATTTTGTCCCAGTCTCCCCTAGTATTCCCGGACCCTCGTGTAATGGCGCGGCGAAACCTTTGCCATAAGTCCCGCCCCATTGTCGTCCAGCTTGGGTGTTTTACGCGGTTTAACACTTCCCCGATAAGCGCATCTTCAGGTACGCTGTGTACGCGCAAAGTTGGGCCGCGACACCGCGCGGATGCGGCTAATGACCGCGATGGTCGAAAGGAAGGGCGAGCTAAGGGCCGAAGTCTGGTAGAGTCGCGGCGAACGTGGTTAGGTGGATGGTCGTTGATCGGTCCAGGGCAAGAGGCTGCGGGTGCTGCGAGGAACGAAAGATCCAGGAAACGAAGAGCGGACAGGAAGGCGTGCGAAGAAAGCCCGATGAGCGGACGACGCTAATGTTGTTTGCTAGATGGGTGGAGGCGAACAGATTAATTCTTCTACTTCCCGATTCCAGCCGATGATCCCGCTGTTCCGCCGGGGGAACGACGTCGGAGCGGAGTTTCGAAAAAGCTCGCAGCCATCGGCCAAATGGATTTATCCGTCTCGATCCGCTGCTCTTCCGGCTCTTCACGTGGAATTGAGGAGGCGCTGCGGGAATGGGATTAACAAAGAAACCAAGAAAAAAAAACACCACAGTTACCTCCGGACGGACTCCGGGAGCGGAGGAAGATGTATTGCCGGAGCGACGCTGAAACGCTGACGGCTAATCGATCTTTTCCTACCGCGGCGAAAGAAGAGGCTGTGGAGGGACCCGATATTGCATACAGCTCGGAAGAGATTCCTCGCTGCAGGTTGGTTTCCGTCCCAGCGGAGACGGAAACTTTTCTTGACATCGGCTCCGTGGATCTCAGCAGCCTTTCGCCGATTCCCGCAGGAGGTCGCGAGCCCCGAGCGACCTCTGGGCGAAGGTCCGACGAAATTTCGAAGTCCCAGAATCCGGAGTTCTGTGGCAGTTCCCGAGTAGAAATTTTCGAGCGCTACATCGGGCCCTCATAAGACCTGACGAGGGTTTAACAAGAGCCTGATAAAGCCTTATCAGGGCATGTAACGCTCGAAAATGTCTACTCGAGTTATCCCAGCCAGAGCTGGGCAAATACCCTAAGTATTTGAAGAACGTATTGAGAACTCAGTACTTCATGTATCAAGAACTCAGTAGTTCAAGTATCAAGAACTCGGTACTTCAAGTATCACGAACTCAGTACTTCAAGTATCAAGAACTCAGTACTTCAAGTATCAAGAACTCAGTATTTCAAGTATCAAGAACTCAGTACGTCAAGTACCAAGAACTCAGTACTTCAAGTACCAAGAACTCAGTTCTTCAAGTATAAAGAACTCAGTACTTCAAGTATCAAGAACTCAGTACTTCAAGTATCAAGCACTCAGTACTTCAAGTATCAAGGACTCAATACTTCAAGTATCAAGAACTTAATATTTCAAGTATCAAGCACTCAGTACTTCAAGTATCAAGGACTCAATACTTCAAGTATCAAGAACTTAGTACTTCAAGTACCAAGAACTCAGTACTTCAAGTATCAAGAACTCAGTACTTCAAGTATCAAGAACTCAGTACTTCAAGTATCAAGAACTCAGTACTTCAAGTATCAAGAACCTTCAAGTATCAAGTACCTGAAGTACCGAGCGCTGGGTAGTTCTTGAGTACCGATGTACCGTCTTCTGGCAAAACTGAGTTGCTGAAGTTCCGAGTACTCAGCACTGGCTCGGTACTTGATACTTTGATGCGTACTTCAAGTACTCAGCGTATTTGCCCAGCTCCGATCCCAGCATCCGCAGCTCTTCGTCTCCGTTGCGCCAGGTTTGCCCGATTCCTCCCAGCTTCCCATCGCGGAAGCTCGGAAACGCTGCAGTTGGCAGGGTGCAGACCGGGAGGATCTCCCGGTTGCGCACACATGGCGAGAAGAAGAATGGACGGTCGACACGTGGTACGGACAGGGACCGTGGGAGGCAAAAGCTGCGGACGTGTGTGCGGAGGAACACGAGACGGAACGAACCGGAGCTACGTGCCCGGTTTCGGCCTCCGCCAGTTTCTCCGGTGAAAAGTTCCAACGGGGACTCCGCGGAAGGTTTTCGAGGAGAGGGCCACGTGCCTCGAAGGCTCCAAGTAGCGCGGATGGCACAGACAGCCCGGTGCCGGGTACGAGGCGAAAGGAAGGTGGACGAGAGTCGCGGAGAATCCGGAACCCCAGAGAGTGTCCGGTGGCCGCAGGACCGTTCCTAAATCGGCAGCCCGTGAAACGGACACCGGTCCTACCAGAACCTCCGCCGCAACCCGGCTGCACCATCTTGCTCCCGAAATTCCAACTAGATTCGCCCTCGTAGGTTCTCCGTCCGTTCGCGTACGTCACGCTCAGCCTCCACCCGACTCGTCAAGCCCCTCGCACGGAAGAATTCATTCCGCATGGGTATAGCGTCGAGTGTGTTTCGCGGGTCCCAGAGTGCCGGATAGGAAAAACGCCGGTGAAGAGACGGAGGGAAGAGAGCCGGAATGTTTCGATCGGAGCTGGAAGGACACGGCCGGTCAACGATTTCGTATCCGTCTCACCCGTTCCCATTTTGCCTCCGCGCCGGGCGTTCGCCAGCGGACGAAATCCCACGGGCATTTGCGGTGGTCGTCCGTAACGCACCGGGGGCCAGCGAGAGACACCGCGCGCTGGCTGTGACGAACGGAGCGCCGAGGGTAAAACACGAGACAGAGGGAAAGCCCGCTATGGAGGCGAACGAAGCGGCGGGCGAGCCGCGGAGGGGTTGGAGAGAAAGGAAGAGAGTGGCCGGGAACGAACGGAAGCCGGAGGTGGCAGGGTGGTTGCCATTCCTTGTTTTTAATCACTTTGCACGCAGGCAATGGCGCGGAATTGTAGCGGAATGGTGGCCGGTGGAGGGAAGGGTTCCCCATCAGCCTCCGGCGCGGTGGCACACGTGGCCGAGCGGGGATTCCCGGAACGGGAGGGTGAGAGCCGGACCACGACGTGTCGGTGCGGTGGACGCTGGGGTGGAACAATTCGGAGGACCCGGTGATCCAGACTGCTGGCTGGATGGGACGCTGCCGGCCGCCGCTGGAGGATACGGAGACCAACGGCACGGCGCTGTGTGCGTGTGCGGCCGCCAGTGTGGGACGCACGCACGCAGATTGATCGAAAGTCCGCCACCGCTGAGAGACTATCTCGCACGGTGCTACGTGCCGAGGGTGCGGTACGCTCTATCCGGCGCGGATGGGACACGTATGTGGGCGATGGACGGATGGTCGCAGACACTGCTGGACACTCTGACGCAGGGCTCTCGAACACCCGAGTCGCTGAATACTGACTCGTGGACGTTGGACCAATGAGAATTGATAGGGTGGCGATGGGGGTTGTTTTTTTGGAGGAACTGGAGGTGCTGTTGGTTAGATAGCTTTCCAGGTGGGGTTGCTCTGGCCCAGCACTGGGACGATCTAACGGCCAGCTGGACCAAACACTACCTGGTATGGTTCTGGTCAGGAGTGCACAGCGACTGGCGGGTTCTGTTGCGGAGCATCCAAAGGTTGGTTTCACCTTCGAGACAAAACCCAACGTTCGACCGATGAGAACTGATAGGGTGGCGATGGGGGTTGTTTTTTTGGAGGAACTGGAGGTGCTGTTGGTTAGATAGCTTTCCAGGTGGGGTTGCGCTGGCCCAGCACTGGGACGATCTAACGGCCAGCTGGACCAAACCCTACCTGGTATGGTCCTGGTCAGGAATGCACAGCGACTGGCGGGCTCTGTTGCGGAGCATCCGAAGGTTGGTTTTACCTTGGAGAGAAAACCCGCGCAGTTTTTCGAAACATCGCTTAATAACTATGATATTGAGGTTCTTCCTCGGTTGGCAGGTCGTGCCGACACCCCCTCCGGAGGACCGTTGATGTCGCATATTGGAGACTTCGTTCCGATGCTCTACCCACGCATATACACTCATTGTACACTGAGAAAAAATGACATACACTGATAAAAAAATACGATCGAATCAAGTAAAAGTCGGGCACGGACGTTCGACTAAATATTTTGTTGGTACACTTAAAAAATTGGTTCGTTCAACAATTTTTTGGTTGATTGGATACTAAATAGGGTTGGATACCTAAATATTTTTGAGTCATTGAAATATTTTGTTCGACCAAGAAAATATTTATTTGAACGTCCCTGCCCAAATCTTAGTTGATTCAACTATACTTTTTTATCAGTGTAGTAAAAGCAACAATACCGAATTTTTACCATACAAAATAATTCCCATGGGGAACGTCTGTATTTTATAGTTACGACTATGAAAAAAAATCATCATTGCAACCACAATTATGATTTGACCAATTAAATATGCACCATCAGAAACTGTCTATGTAGACCTTCCCCCTGAGAACTATTCGATATAGTGAGAAATACTATCCTTTTTCTCACCGTACCATGTCCCTGCATGCCCAGTCTATAAGGTCGACCTAACCAACTCGAAAGCCGGGTGTGGGCTCGTGCGGGGTTCTGCTACGTGAAATCGAAGCGATTATGCTTCAAAGCGACGGGTTGAGAGAGAGAGGCGTGCGGGAGGGTGAGATTACGAGAGGCACAGAGAACCGTGTGGGTTTATGGTTCTCTTGCACACTGTATGGTGAGATCGAATCGATAGGGCACCCTCTCCGCTGGCTCTAGTGCGACCCGCCCTCTCATCAAGCCTCCAGCTCGGCATCCTCCCCTGCCCTCCGACCTTCCCGACGACGCCAGCATCACCGCGGAACGGTCTCTGCATCTACCTAATCCTATAATTGCACTGATTAACCGATCCGGCGTTCCCCCTTCCATCGACGCCCTTTTGCTCATCCATAGGGTGCATGTCTTTACCCCCCCCCCCCTCCCCCCACGTATGAACACACCAGAGGGAGGCACGATGGGCGATACGCAAGTTCGCCATTCTCCGATCTTCGTCACCGTTTCATAAGCCGATAACCGATCCCTTTCGGAATTTGGCCTCAGCTATGAGGCAGTCCTTCGGTGACGGAACCATATGCATCATTTGCGGAGTAGTCTGCCGATGGTCGCTGGGAAATCGAGCTAGTCCTTGGGACCGCTGTGTGCGAATCTGTCCTATATCTGTATGTCTTTTCTATATCTATATCTATATAACTATTAGGGCACATCTCGTAATTCACCTTGCTTATGGTGAGCAAGTTGAACCGGTGGCGTGAAGCAGGCTACGCCAGTGGTTTCGTATGTTTTCACGTGTAACGAGGGCAGTACCATGTTTTCTACACTACTCAACTGTTAAACGTACTTGCTCCGTATTACTCCTGTCTTAGTTCTAAGCAAAATCTACAACTTCACCGGGTCTTCTTGTACTGCAATGGTACGTAGGGTCGAATTTTAAGACATTAGTTTGATCTTAAGGTCGGATTTCAGTTTAAACTTAAGTTCGGACCCAAGTTTGATCTTAAGTTCGGACTTAATTTTGATCTTAAGTTCGATCTCAAGGTCAAAATTAATATCTTAAGATCGGACTTAGGATCGAAGTTTGGCCGAACTTCATTGCGTGGGTAAGATCTATTTTAGGTTCGAACTTGAGATCGAACCTCAGTTCGAATTTAAGATAGATCTCAACACGCAACGGAGTCCGGTCTGAACATCGATTATAAGTTCGATCTTAAATCGATTTCTCCCAGTGCTAAATAAAAATTGTACCCATCTATCTATATGGAATGTTGCGCGAGCATCCAAGCCGAGGCGAGACCGGAAGCGGGGAGACTCCATTTACTGCCGACAAACGCTCTTTTTGTATTCCAACGTTACCGGAAGACACCGACGACCGAGGGAAGGAGCATGCAGCGACAAAAAGACCAAGTGTCCGACGGACTTGAGGGGAAGAGAAGTAAAAAAGAACAGCAACGGGAACACGGGAAGAGTAAAGAGATTGCGTTGTGTGGCGAAGGAGTTGACGAAACGCCTTGACTACGCGCGGACGAAGGAAGAAACAACGGACTGAGAGGAAAAGAGGAAAGGAAAGATCCTTCGAGCTCGGACCAGTGTGTGCTTCGGCCTAGCGATTGCACAAGCGGCACGCCAGCGAAGGCGTCGCTAGCAAACAATGGACGACGTTTCGCTTGCGCCGGGAGAGCGGCGAGATAAGGAGGATGAGGTGAAAACGAGGCAAGACGACGGATGGGCTCGGTGGAAGTCGCTTTCGGCGGCGGGGGAAAAAACGGACCGGGGATGAGAAGGGGGGGATGACTCGAGTCGTGCACGCGAAGGAGCTGAAAGATAGACGCCGAGATAGGGATACTTAGAGAGTCCGCAGATAAGACAAGTGGAGGGGGTCTTGGGTGGGAAAGCGGCGGAAGAGCTGATGAGAAGGGAAAACCCAAAGAGGAGGGACGGAAGACAATAGCATCGGGATAGTTACACGTAATAAGAAAAAAAACTAAAAACTACATGTGGTTTCGAAATGATCCTATTCAAATCTTATAAGCGACTGTCGAGGATCTACGGACCGGAAGTGACAAAAGAGTTGCGGAGATGTTGCTGAGGAGGGATGAAAGACAACAGCATCGGGGTAGTTTCACGTAATAAAAAAACCAAAAACTACATATCGTTTCGAAATGATCCTATTCAAATCTTACCAGCGACTGTCGAGGATCTACCGACCGGAAGTGAAAGGAGAGCGGCGGAGATGTTGCTGAGGAGGGATGAAAGACAACAACATCGGGGTAGTTTCACGTAATAAAAAAAAAACTAAAAACTACATGTGTTTTCGAAATTATCCTATTCAAATTTTACCATCGACTGTCGAGGATCTACGGACCGGAAGTGAAAGGAGAGTTGCGGAGATGTTGCTAAGGAGGAATGAAAGACAACAGCATCAGGATAGTTTTTCGTAATAAAAAAAAAAAACCAAAAACTACTTGCGGTTTTGAC
>JAPYZC010004343.1:0-10451 GCA_030522665.1 Ichneumoninae sp. A BG-2022a
AATTCTTCAGCAGAACGAAGTAACTCTCATAGGTGCACATAAGTAAAAATGTGTTTCGCACAAAAGTAAAAAAACGTTTCATTTGACTGAACAGAATTCCAATGCATTGATTTATTATAATGTCACAAACCATTCCTCCGGGTGGCAAAATTCCCATCGGCCGCGCAACCGCCCGAGAGCGTGCATGCGACCGCAGGGCGTTGCCTCCCTCGTCGCATCGGCATCAGGAGCAGCCGCTCGTCGATATACGTTCGATACACATTGATATACAGCTCTAGCTGACACAAAAAAAAAACGCAGCTCCGCGTGTGGTGGCGTTGACTGCGTGGCGGCAGATCAGCTCCACCGGCGAACTGCACTCCTGACTCTTCGAGATGCGTCCCGTCTTTCGAATGGCGGTCGACGGAGCGAAAAAACTTAGGACCCGCGCTCCCAAGAAGCACACCGCCGTTGCCCGAGCTCGCCTTCGACGCGGCGCTTATATCTATACAAATCGAAGCATCGAAAAATGTCGTCGGACCGAAAGACGAAACCGTCCGACGTGTGCGCGGTTCGATCCTTCGAGAGGTTCGGAAAAAAATGGCATGCCCCCTTGGCGAGCCTCTTGGCATAATGGGACACCATGAGGGAGCGCTGGTATCGCACCGGCGCGATGTCTTCGCGCCGCGCCTGACACGTTATTCTTCCCCGCGAATTTTTTACGCGCGATCTCTCGCCCTCCGCCCAGTGCGCGGGCTTTCGGCGACGCGCGGGGAGGGGAAGAGGAAAAATGGAGAAAAAAAATGGGAACACGAAAACATCCCCGGGGAAGGTGACGATGGATTTTTTTGTCAGCGTGGCACTGGCGGTGGGAGAATTTTAATGGCGCGCGGGTGGCGACCAATCGTCGGCGGGTTCGGCGGTCGGCGAGGTCGCGACGCGCTGGCGCGAACATGGCGCACGCATACGTTGCGCGGTAGTGCGGACACCTCGCGCCGTGCACGCCTCGGAGGTTTCTCTGTTGCCGAAAACGGCGGGATATTCGGGGAGAACGGAAAAAAAAAATGAAGGAAAAAAATCTTCATATTTACGAAGCGGTTTATGCGGTCCTGATGCTGACGTGCCCGAGCGCATTCTTTCGTGGCAACTGTACGCACGTGGATTGGTAAAAGTATAATGTACGGTGGAGAAGAAAATGTTTTTGACTTAAAAATGGGGATAAATTAAAAATTAAATTGAATAAACTATTGAAGGAGACTCGAATGCGAATACTTTATTTTGCTTGATGATGCGGTCTCGAGCTTAAGATGTGTTTCAAATTTGTTAAGTTTTTTTTTTTTTTTTTTTACAGGTGTGAGGTACGAGGATGCCTTGAGGGACGGTGTGTTGTTGTGCAAATTGATGAACAAGCTGCAACCCGGCATCGTGACGAAGATCAACACATCCGGCGGCGATTACAAGATGATGGACAACCTTAATCAGTAAGTCATTTTAACAATAACTTTTAAGGTTTCGGAGAAAAATTTGATTTCGATGTTGTTTGCCCTTTTTGTGATGGTCAAGGATTGCATCATATAACATATACATTTTGCTTTTGGTCAAACTGCTTATTATTATTATCATTTTTCTTTTATAATGCTTCACATTCTGCAACATTCCAAATGAAAACAACAGCTGAAGTATTGAATTTTTGTCATAAAAAAATAGTAAACTCTTATAACCAAAGTCATGAATATACACCTGCCATATCACGGTCAAAATTTCCTTCTATAACCCTTCATAGTTTGCAACAATTTTCAAATAAAAAAAAACAGTTGAATAATTGAATTTTTTATTCAAAAAAATAAAATTAAATAAACTTTTCCAAATACTGTTATGAATATAGAGCTGTCTCATATCAGTCAAATTGTCCATCTATATATATCAAATAACTGCAGTACCATTATTATTGTCATTATTTTTCTTCTACCATTCTTCACATATGACAACAAATTTTTTCGAACGAAGAAATAGCTGAAACCCTGAATTTTTATCTTAAAAAAAAAAAACAAAAAGAAGTCTTATGAAATCATTCATGAATATACGTGCCATTGACGCATGAGCTTACGCAACGCTGCGATCACGCACGTTTATAGCTTGTTGGATGTTATGCGCACGAGGGGAAAGGCGCGGGAAGCCAACGCGGCATCGTGGCTGTCGTTGGTTCATGCTCTCCCGATCCGCTGTCGACTTTACGCAATCGACAGTGTTTTGCGTCGAATACTCGCTCGACTTACGAGTATCGACGAGTGCGATCAACATCGCGCCGCGCCCAAGCTATCGTTCGATCGAGAGCGGGGCATCTGGGTACGAAACTCGATTGACTGAAAGACGCGATTATTGACCATCTCGCGAGAGTCCGGTTCGATATGTATCGAGTATCGTCGAAAATGTGTGAGCGGGACCGGCGCGATCGCCATGTTGGCAACGCGAGAGCGCGGCTGTGCCGTCTCCCGACAACTTCTGAACCCGCCTGATCGCCGGATACAAGAACACCAACAAAGTCTGAGGTCGGGACCGTCGCTTATTTATTGCGACCGGGAGACGCTTTCGCTGGAAGCAGCGCGCGGTCGACGAAAAACCTGAACTCCACGGGTTTCCGTTGTCTCAGGTGTTAAGCTTAAATTTAACGGAAATCGTTAAATTCAATTATTATTAATTTCTAGATAACATTTTTTTTATTTGCTCGCGCTTGTCCGACATAGTTTGACGTTAGACGGAAGAAAATCGAAGATTTAAAAGGCAAAATCTCCCAAATTATTATCTTATTAAATTTAAAAAAAACCATAGAATAACAAACGCGAATAAAAATGTAGCGCTTTTTAAGGGGACGCACAGTAAAATAGCGCCTGGGGCAAAACGGAATACGGTTCTCCGTTGCAAATGAGAGACTTTTTATACGTCGAAATTAAAAAACAAAATAGTCCATTTTACCCCGGGTTTCCGTTTCGGCGCACTTTCCCGTAATTAAATTTGTCAATGTACATGCTATTTATTTTCTTGTGGAACGCTCGAATTAGCTTGAACACGAAGACGGTAGACCAATTGTCAGTCGTTATATTAAAATTATAAGATATTTGGAGACATTTTTATTGAATTTTTTCAACAACTCTCTATAATTTAAAGGACCTGCTCTCCCAACCATCGAGTAACGACCGCCAATAATTTGCTTCCACATGCCCACTTTCCTTTGCCGAAGTCAAAAAACGAAGTAAAGATATCTCTATCAATGTTTATCTCTATCGGTCGGCCTAAAACTATACACACTCCGGTGTACCTCAACGTCACAGCAGGTGAGGCTCGAACGCCTTTAACGCATTGCTGCCATCCTGATGAGACATTTGCATGTGAGGAGGTGGCACGTCGCGATACCGTGTCGCGCTCTCCCTGCTTCCAAAAATAATGACCTCCCTATAATCCGTCGATGATGGAAAAAAAGCTTCGAATCGGCGACTCTGCCACGATCCTTTTTTTCTCCGATTAAAGTTTCGACTCCACAATTTCATTTTTTTTTGGAAACACCTCGCGAATGATTTTTTTTTTTTTGGGCTTTTCACCGAACCTCCACGGTCGTACAGTCAAAGTTGCCGAGCGCCGTTTGCCATCCACGATCGAGAGACGCCATTGGGACGACGGGGAATCCTCCTGGCCAGACGACGCGCGGACTTCACGCGGAGGATTCTCACGTTTTGAGGGGGCGGTGCGTGCACCGATCGGCGTCATGCGCGTACACGATTTTCTTTGATATTCGGTGACTCGCGCCGCGTTAAAAACACTATTAGTCGAGTAGTGGGGCGAATGATGCGCAGCGCGGCCACTCCGCATTACTCCCTTTCTACGCGAGGAACATGAAACCCGAGCAGGTCGTAAGGCGCGTCGAGCACGCCGCGGGCGTCTCGGATACGGCGCGCCCGAGACGCTAGCGGTTTCTCGCTAGCTCCATCTTTCAGCGGACGTGCACGGCACGAAGCCCCGCGCAACGACGACTTTACACGCCGACTCCGTTCATGCTTCTCTGGTAGAACGGGGGATCGTAAGTACTGGCCTGCCTCACGGTTCGACGATCAACTATTTACCGAAAACGCACCGTTCGCTTGCCCTCCCGCGGCGCTGGCGATCAAGAATGGTTTTCGGCTTTTTGGAATCAATCATTTTTAGATTCATGGAAAAGCTTCGAAAAAGCAGTAAAAAAAACATTTTTTTTTGAGACTGCGGATTTTATTTTATTTTTAGTTTTTGGTGTTTTTTTTTTGCATCTTTTGGGATTTGGTCTTGAGGAAGTGGTGAATGTGGACCAATCCATGAAGTCGATTTACGCGACGATCGGGGTGGGTTAGATACACGACTTTTACCGTACACTGTAACAAAAGTTCGGATGATGTTTAATGCACCGGTACCGGAGGTTTTTATGCACGAACTGGTATATTAAATTTCATTTCAGATTGCTATGAAACATTAATTGACAATATATTGAAAACTTTGGAAATACATTTTTTTAAACGATTTACTTTAAATACACTGTAAAAGTACATTAAATTCTCATCGCAATTTTACATAAAAAATGTAATGCACCAGTTCTTGCAGAAATACTTCCAGTCCGGAACATTAAATTTACAATTTTTTTTAACAGTGTATCTAAATTTGCTGGTACTTGGTTCCCATTTTTTTTGTACAAGTTCCCGACGGTCTTGTTCTTAAACGTACAAGTTTAGAGAAAGTGGACCAGGCTGGGAGCTATAAAGTTGTAAAAATATGACAATTTTTTTTCTTTTTTAGACAGAGATTTATGTTACCCGAAAAACCTTCTTCGCAACTTTTATAAGTAGCGAAACAAGTATGGAAAGTAATATTCACTTTGTTACAACAGACGTTTGTTATTACTCTTGTTATTTTAACAAAACAATGGTAAAAGAAATGTTGAAAAATTGTTGTCTTTTGCGAAAAAATTAATGTCTGCCAAACGTACAAACCTTTTACCGTATAAATTGAGAACCCACACTATGAAATTACGCTTTTTACCCCTCACAAAAATGATGACGAAGAATTTTCTTCTTCCCTAGTCATTGCAGTCAACCTCTTGCCAATTATTTAAACCGAACAATGGTTCCATCTTCGTATGCCGGTGTGTCCATTGTCATTCGGAACTCACGAGAGAGTTCCGAAGCGTCCCGTTAGCCGGCCGTGTTGCCGCAATGGAAACGAGCCGGTCGCGAGACGAGGTCGATGCTGGTTCGGTGCTCATATGCGGCAGACGCGCCGCGAATCAGGAAGTCATCCGGATGAGAAGGGCAGCCCGCATTCCTGTACGTTCCGCACAAAGGAGGAACTACGACGACGACGCCGCCGGGCGATGCTTTCCCGTCGCGCCGTTCTGGGACCGCTCGTTTTGCCACGCGAACTCATTTTCCTTCGCCGACGATTCCTGTTCCCCTGATCGTCGGGGACACGAGACGCGTCATTTCTGCGAAAGGATACACGACATCGAGGTGCAAGACGCGGACGGAGCCGCGGCTCTCGCCCTCCTCGCACCCGGCAATGTTAACAATCTACCGGGCGACGAAGAGCCACGAGCCAGGCTAATTAGCGCCCCGGCGATAATTAGCGTTCAGACAATAGAAGCGCGTCACTAACTCAAAGCCCGTCCCAGGATAGCATAGGGATGCAAGAGGTCAAAACACCAAGAGCGCGTTGCCCCTCTTTTGTTTCTATGACGTTGCCCGCCTCTTTCGAGCTTCCGCTTCGGCGAGTTCACTGCATGTACACTCGGAGGGCAAAAGACCTCCGTCAACCCTCTCGCACTCCGGCGATGACTCGATCTTGATCATTCGGAAGAATCGCTAAGATCGCTGCTTGCCTAATGTGGATTCTCGCTTGATTCTAATGCTGAATACATTAAGTGCTTGTGCTGTGACTGAAACAAAACGTTGATGGGAAGTCATTAGTGCTCAATTTTTTCCAAAACGCGGACGCTGTTATCCGTAAAGGTCATTGAACTTTTGTTAGTAAAAGGAAAATCTTCACCTTCTTGCGTGACATATTGATGAATCAATGACAAGACAATTACCGGGTAAACTTCAGTGACACCGAAGCTTGTTTTGCATGTACACTCGGAGGGCAAAAGACCTCCATCAACCCTCTTGCACTCCGGCGATGACTCGATCTTGATCATTCAGAAGAATCGCTAAGATCGCTGCTTGCCTAATGTGGATTCTCGCTTGATTCTAATGCTGAATACATTAAGTGCTTGTGCTGTGACCGAAACAAAATGTTGATGGGATGTCATTAGTGCTCAATTTTTTCCAAAGCGTGGACGCTGTTATCCGTAAAGGTCATTGAACTTTTGTTAGTAAAAGGAAAATCTTCAACTTCTTGCGGGACATATTGATGAATCAATGACAAGACCATTACCGGGTAAACTTCAGTGACACCGAAGCTTGTTTTGCTTTCATCTCTGTAGATGTGTTGTTTGATCATGATAGATTCCAGAAGGCTTGCGTGAAATACGGCGTGCCTGACGTTGATCTCTTCCAAGCCGTTGACCTCATGGAACGCAAGAACATCGCCCAAGTGACAAACACGATTTTCGCCATCGGTCGAGCGGTGAGTTGTCTGATTTGCTGCGGATTAGTTTGTCGATGAACTGTAAAGTTGGGATGGATTTTAATGAAAATGGTTTTTTTTTTTGCAGACTTATAGGCATCCTGAGTGGCGCGGACCTTGTCTGGGGCCGAAACCCGCGGAGGAGAATAGACGCGCTTTCACCGAGGAACAATTGAGAGCCGGCGAGGGTCTCATCGGTCTTCAAGCTGGTACCAACAAAGGCGCCACCCAGGCTGGTCAGAGCTTCGGAGCAACGAGGAAAATCCTTCTTGGAAAATAAGCGCGAGAAAATATACAATTCTTTGCCATGCTTTTTTTAGGGTTACAATAATACATAAGCCCCAAAATGGACGTCCCATCAATCCATGCAAATAATTGAAAAATACCTTTTTTTTATTCCCTCGTAAAAATACGTTATAAGGAAAGGCCAAGGGAAAGCTCATTCAAGCACAATTTATCCTGTTAATGAATACAAATTATCCGTCAAATTACATTTGAAATTTTCTCAAAGATCGATGTATCGATAACTGGGACATCCGTTTTAAAATGTTCAAAAATGTCGGTCAAGCCTTTTTAAATAAAAATTCATCTTGAAGCCATCCTGTATTACAATCCAAAATTCTTTTCAACCTCATAACGACTAAAAATAGTTCCAACTATATATGGATTTTCTGAGAGAAATAAATATTATTGTTTATGTACATGGAAGTTTGTTTATGTTTATTTGCAAGGTCTAGGTTAATGTTGCTTGTAAAAGTGAAACTACTTTATCGAGCGGATATCCGGCGATGTGTGGAATTCCATCAATTATTCTGACATCTGTTTAAAGGTTTCTAAAAATATCGACAGAATCATTTTGCCGTAGAAATTCATTTTTAAACCATCCTGCGTTGTACCTTCCCGAGATGAAACGATATAAGATGCAGACATACTACTTGGTAAGGATTCAATCTGTGAGGGCATGCGCGGCGAACTCGGTGAGAACACCGACTTCGCCGTGTACCCATACTTGTATCGTACGAGCGTATCTCGGAGTGTATTCCGTACAGCACATTGCAAGAAGTCTCGTCCGTGACATTGATGAACAGTGGGCGTGAGGTGTACGTACACGCGGTACACGCATTCCTTGAGCAATTTCCTACACCGCGGAACACCCCGAGGATCAGGCAATCAGCATCCTGTTGTCGACAACTGGTCTCGATTTCATCAAAATCTCCCGGGAGCTCCGGGTATGCATCCTGATACGTAACATCCGTAACGCGGGCACATACCGGCAAACCTCAATTCGAATTTTAAATATGCAAAACGTCTTTTTGCATCCGCACATCCGCGTCCCTTCGACTTTCTATAACTATACACGGCAATTAAAGGTTTGGAAATTTTACAAATACTTCATATGTTCACAAAAGATACAGAATTTTCTTTTCCTTAATTGTTATAATTTTTTTTTTTATGTTTTTTCAAACATCGTAAATTTAACAAGAAAGTTGTCAAAATTACCAAAAAAAGGTTGTGGTCGTTTGCGGACAAGAAACGTCTGCTAAATGTACAAACCTTTTGCGCTTCGTATCGACGGCGAAAAAAAATCTACAAGCCTCTTCGGCACTTGATTAAGTGATTTTTATAAAAATTCATTTTTATTTAAATATTGGTGATAAAAAATGTGACGAAAAAATGTAGAAAATTTGTTACGGTATTAAAAATGTGGTACAACATTTTTAAGCCTTCCACAATCTCGGAGAAATAAAAATTTGCCCGACATACACGGAAGGACGGCTCGGAGAATGTGCGATATGTTCCTAGCTAAAAGCGAAGAAAGTCTCAGTATAAATTAAGCAAGAAGGAAGCTAAAATAATAATAATAATTTTATTCACTTGTGGTGATTTAAAAAAAATTAAAGTGCCCTCTGCGAGGAACGTGTAAAATAAAAAAAAATAATTACGATGGAAGTAAACGCGAAAACGAGACATAAACACCGTCGAACGACCAGTTAATGTGTACGTGTACAAGCTGAGTAAGCCGCAGAGGCTCAGCGAACGTACGGGCAATGACATATGGCTTGAGACCGTGGGGCAGGCCAGTTCTTGGGGACCCCCCGTACCCGGATAACAGCCAAGCGAGAAAGTAAGTCGTCTCAAACGCGGTTCTCGAGATACACCGTGACTCCTTCTGCTTCATGGATGCCTTATGAAAGGGGAGCGCTGCGGAGTGGCCGCTCCGCGCATCAGTGCGCCCCACTATTCTCCAAGCACCCGCGATGTCTGCGAGTACTTCGTAGCCCCCTAAGAACGTCTATTTTCCATTTACAAGCATAACTTAAAAAAATTAAAATAAAAAAAATTGAGAAAACGGATCAGAAATTTCTAAAATCTGGCACATTAAAACGAACCGAGTCATTCACGCGAGTCTTGGCGATTTTTCAAATTTTCATTTTCCCCGTGCTAAGAATAGCCCAAAAGGCGTGAGTGCACGGTGACGCAACGAGAAAATAGATGCAAGGGGGCGTTCATAAATGACTTTAATCTACGACGACAGAGATCTGCGTGGTTCGGCCTCCCACGCGAAATTAATATTAGATCAAAATATATAGATAAGTACAATATATATATAGCACAACACAAATTTTCCACATAAAAAAAAAAAAAAATGCTCACTCACGCTGCAGATACTCTGACATTATTTTCACAAATTTTTTCATATTCTCGTACCCGATGATAAAATGTCGATAACAATTTCGAAAAAAAAATTCAGAATTTTTTTTACGCTCAAAATCTTTCTTCCTATTTTCGCGCGTAATTTGAGATGTTCGCTTGAAAAGCTCAAGCCAGTCGGACTTTTTTTTACCGAAATATGCGATCGTTCTCCGGTGTAATAAAAATAAAAATGCCGGCGCGATTTTCAAGAATGCGGGCGCGTTTCTCGAGACTAACGACAATACATGGTACGTACAAGGCGCGTATGTTCTTCGTTATTCTGATAGCCTATTCGCCGGGAGTTCATTGGTACGTTTGCACGGTGCTCCGTGCTGTAGCACTGAGTTCGATTGAACCCGAGTGACCCACAAACTCGGCTCTCCGTCCCGCGCTGTCCGCCGCACCGGGCGAGTCTTCCTGCGGCCTCGTGTTTCCCTGATCGTTTGTCGACTCTACTTGATCGACAAAAGTGTTTTGCGACGGATGGTTAAGAAGCCCGATATGTAGACACGTGTCTGAGGAAAGAATCGAAGCGCAATAGGAGAGGCTAGCTAGCAACCGCGCACGGACATATGTCGTGACGGTCGCTGCGAGCTCCGAGCAGAAACTCCTTCGATAGTTCGCAGCTCTACCACCTCGTCCTCATGATTTCCCGTTAACAGGGTAGAGAGTTCTGAGCTTCGATCTCGATTACTCGCACTCTCAGTTTGTCTTCGACGACACCTCGGGAGTGTACGCGACAATCGATATAATCGTGAGGCTCGATAGAATCTCGTTTTAAGTGTACGTTGCAAACAGAGAGCTGCCCAGCAAGATTAAACATTCTCTCTATTTATAGTGTATAGACTGCAGTGGGTGTACCTACTGTGGTTTACGTACCTACTGCAGTAGATGGGTTCTCTGCAGTGGATATGGCTTATTCAGTGGATTCGGCTGCCCCAATGGACACGGCTTCTGCAGTGGACATGGCTCATGCAGCAGATACCGCTTTTGCTGTTGATTTGGCTTATGCAGTAGATACGGCGTTTTAGCAGATATGAATTATTCGGTAGATATGGATTATTCGGTAGATAGGGATTATTCGGTAGATATGGATTATTCGGTAGATATGGATTATTCGGTAGATAGGGATTATTCGG
>JAPYZC010004344.1:0-10450 GCA_030522665.1 Ichneumoninae sp. A BG-2022a
ACGTATTCAGAAAAATAAACGAATCATTTTCATAAAAAAAAGTTTTGATGCCGGGTAATTTGTTAACCAATTAATTTTTTGATGAATTTGTTAATAACACTTTGCAATTATGATTATGCAAAATTAATCGTCTCAGTACCTTTAGTATACATGATTTTTTTCAGATATTTACACCATCAAGAAGTACTTGCAATTTTCTCTTATTGTTGTCGAACTTATGTGAAGTCAGCGCGCAGCGAGACTCCCTCCTTAAGTGCCTTAATGTCGAGGTAGAAATACGTTTTATTTTCTTTTTTCGTTTCGTTGCCTGGGTTTGTTCGAGTTTTCTCGTATGCTCTACACTTCCTGCGACTAATATATCGATGTTCCAACGTCAGAAGGGATATATGCCCTTCTGGCGATGTTTATACACGAGCTATGTATAGCCTTATGGCAGTAAGCCATCGATATGAGGCTGTTGCTTCTACCGTTAGTATCTGCCGCTAACCCTCTGTCTGTGATTTCCCACGAGGCATGGAAGATATTATAACACGGTGTGTGGAGAAATAAAAGTAAAAGAAGAAAAGATAGAATAAGTATTCGGTTTCATCGGTGATGGATATATACGGCCTTCGTCGGGGTGTAATCGATTCTCGTATGGTCTGAAAATGACGACACGTGGGCTCGGCCCGATGGAATGGATCTGTTATACCGAAAGTTATGTGAACTGTTATAGCCCGGGCGTAATGAAGTTCGCGTAACCTCCGTCACGTTTTTAATTGGCTAACAAATGAACACGTGTGATTCGACCACAGTCGGTTCCCCCTTCTGCCTTTCGGCACTTGATTCTGTGCGCCGGAAATGACGTCCATCCGTGAATGAATACGTTCGGAATAAAGCAATAGATTCGTTTATTTCGGGCTCTGAGACCTAAGCCCCCTAAGAGCGCCGTGCCGCAAATTATACGTCATTCCACATAAAAAATAATATAAACCAAGGAATATAACAAAAGGTAAATAATACAAAAGAATAGTATAGTACAGTGAGTGAAGCATCTCGGAAAAAGTACCAAGTCATATGTGGCAAATTATGCGACATGTGAAATTTTCACCGGGGCCATAGTAATTTTTACTCAGTCCGTGTGGTGATTTTTTCCAGAAGGCGGGTAGCAAAACTTCGCGCAACAGGCTAAAAATTCCGTGGATACAGATAAGAATTTCGTGAATGAAAAGTGCGAATTCCGTGCATAGAACGAAGAATTTCGTGGATTAAAAGTGCGAATTCCGTGAAAAAAATTGAGGCTCTCAGTCAAATTTTTTTCTGTATGCAAGGGAGAGCGGGGCAAAATGGGACGGTGGGGCAAAGTTCAATTTCATTGGTCCATGTTACTTCCACTGCACTGCTCGTGCTCCTACATAAACATAATTTTGGGTATTCACGTCGACCTACTCACCAGGCCGTACCAAACCGAATCAACGATGATCCCTCATGAGACATTACGTATCCTTGGCTGCGACTCTCCGGGGTGCTGTTTCTCCGGACGTTTCCTAGTGAGTGCTTCGCACACAACTAATTTGCGTACACAGGGATACAAGCAAGGATCCGATAGCAGTGAAGCCGATGGCTATTTGCCCGGTCCCGACCACACCATCCATAAGTGAGAGGGAACTTAGCCTTCGGTTGTTGCACCAAAGTGCCGTTTTTTCTCCCGTGTTTATTTATTGCGCACATATTTACCGTATGGAACCGTGCCAAGACCGATGCTCTGTCGTGAAACATTATTGATCCTCCCGGCACATCCCAGGAAGCCTTCAAAGGCAATAATCGTAATCGTTCGACGGTCAAAAGCCAAGTAGGGTGAATTACCCATTGACTGAACACCCACCAATGAATGGACAAATCAGTATTTGCCGGATAATATCACTTCCACGACAACCTAATGCACTCTATTTTTTTATATTAAAACTAAATTATTGTAATTACCGCTGTGTCCAATATCGTGGCACTATATGCATTGTATTGTACAAAAAAAATTAACAATCGGCGGCAGTCGTGTCACGGCGAATCATAGTAAGGAGCCAGCTGTAAACACTCGTGATCGGAAAGCATTTTTCTATGTATTTCATGATAAGTAACGGTAAGTTTTCATCAATACGGATATAAAAACGTTTGATCTTTAGTATATCAAATAATTTTCGTGGTATAATTTTATATGTTTGAAGAAAAGAAAACTGTAATTAAAAGCCACTTTATGGATATATTTGGACGAGTGTTCATTCAATGGAGAAAGTGTTCAATTATTGGGGTTTTCGGCATCGCGGTAATTCTTGTTAATTTTTGATAAATGCATAAAATTTGGTCACTTAAAAAAATCGTATGCAATATTTAATTAGTTTCTGAATAAACAGTACGTTTTGTAAATATTTTTATACAAATGATATACGATTCTAAGGCAAAAAAGCCTGACTTGCGCCTTACGTGTCCGTTCAATGGGTAATTCACCCTACAATTCCCCCCGCGGAATTGGGTGACAGCGGGAATGCAATTTCTGAGCTTTGAATTACATAATACGTCGACTGGATGATTCGCGGTCGAATTATAATGGTGGCAATTCCGAGTCTCGGTGGTGGCTCGTCTGAGACGAAGTTAATAATTCTATCCCACCAATTTAATCCTCGTTGTCGTTTGACGATTATATCTGCGTAAGCCTCCTTGGCTCACAAAGCTACTCGGGGCTGGGTATGACAAAGTTTCCCTCAACTCGTACGCCCCACCCGAGGCTCGCATACAATCGACCCGGAGACGTTCGCCAGCTTCGAACCGTAATGATGGAAAGCTCCTTCCTTTGTCGGGCCGAATATACGAGCCGATAATACAGATATAGTTGCGAGTTCGCGAGATCGGGGATGATACGGAGAACGTACTGTGGAGAACCCTTCCGAATTCTCCTCCTATCGAGTTATCTGTATCTTACCGTGGATAGGAAACGCCGCCAATTGGCGTCCGATAAACTTTGGCCACTCCACCTAGGCGTACGCTAATTGCCTATCAATACCTACGTCCCTCGCGGTTGTAGCGCCGTTATTTGTTGACTGCTCTGTCGAATTCGTACCATTATCGTACGCCCAATGATTGTAGTACCAATTCGAACGGTTGATTGATTTTCATTTAATCACCGAAAGCGACCAAGACCACTGGCTTCCTCTCACTCGACGAACCCGAAATGCAGCATTAACATTGCGAATGGCATCGTTTGCTCATTAAATTGCAGTACGCGTACATCCGGTACGAAACATGCGCCGCAATTATAGGGCCGGGCGAGGGAACTGCTACAGTGGAGACGGGCGGAAACGGAAGCCCTTTTCGAGAACATGAACAAATTGTTTTACAGTTATTACGGAACAAGTCACGTAATTGGCTCATTACCCATATGGCACGCAATATTTCGAAATCATTTTGGAAATATTTTCAACCTTTCGAATCTTAGTAAATATCATTTTCGTATAGGGAAATCGGCCAATGAATGGACAGTTAAGCAGACGAAAATGGCAATGAATGGACAGTTAAGCAGACGAAAATGGCAATGAATAGACTTTTTTATGCACATGCTCTTACGAAAAGTGTTCATTCATTGGCCCTGTCCATTCATTGACTGGTTTACCCTATATGAAAATAATATTTTGAAATATTCTACAAAGATATTGCAATGAAACGTTTCTCAAATATTTCGGAAACATACTTGATCTTTCACCTTTCACCTTATCGAAAATGTTTCTGAAGCATTGTGATAAAGATGTTGAAATGTTTTTAATTTCATGATTTTTAATTTCTCATCAGTCGCAGTAGTCGCAACTTTATTCAATGACGATTTTCGACAAATTCTTACCGATTGCCTCTATTGGAAAAGACACGTGATCTTGGCTTAAAGCGAACACAAAACACCATTTTCGTACACGATAATATCAGAGAGGTTTTCATTTCCAACCTCGTGTATTTTTGTTCGGTCTCGACCAACCTCGGTGAAGCGGTTCGAGTAAATTTACGTTGGAGGAGAACAAATATTGCTCTCGAAGTTTCATCCAGTGGAAACGGAAGTACGTTGTTTGTCGATAAAAATAAATAAAAATAAACAACAGGAAACAGAGGAACGAAGCGGGTGTAGCTGTCTACGGACGGACCGGACGAGGCTGAAAGTTTTTCCTTCGACTCCTCGTCCGAAAGTCCGCCGAGTAAAAAGTGCATTGGCGTCCTTCTCACACTCCGCTTTGCTCCCACCGGGCCAACACCGAGTACCGTGTTGTTCCTCATCTAATCAGCCGTGTTTCCGACAGGGTGAGGACAGCCAGTACGGCGAGGACGGAGTCTTCGAATGCCTTCCGTGCGCTGAGGGATGCGAGTACTGCGAGGATGGCTCGCCCTGCGTCGTCTCCCTCAATTGGCTCATGAGAACCGCGATACTGATCCTCGAGTGCTGCATCATCGCGTGTCTGCCTGCAGTCATACTCTTCACTTGGAAGTTCGGAAACGTCAAGGTAAGTGACCAATCTTTCATTTCATATCCTTTTCATTTCGTATTCTCTTCGACTGTGACCCCAAAAACATCATTGGTGACCAATTTTCCATTTCGTATCCTCTTCGACTGTGACCCCAAAGACATAATTTGTGGCCAACTGTTCATTTCGTATCCTCTTCGACTGTGACCCCAAAGGTATAATTTGTGACCAACTTTCTATTTCGTATCTTCTTCGACTGTGACCCCAAAGACATCATTTGTGACCAACTTTCTATTTCGTATCCTCTTCGACTGTGACCCCAAAGACATCATTTGTGACCAATTTTTCATTTCGTATCCTCTTCGACTGTGACCCCAAAGACCTCATTTGTGACCAGTTTTTCATTTCGTATCCTCTTCGACTGTGACCCCAAAAACATAATTTGTGACTAACTTTTCATTTCGTATCCTCTTCCACTATGACCTCAAAGACATCATTTGTGACCAACTTTTCATTTCGTAGCCTCTTTGACTGTAACCCCAAAGACAACATTTGTGATCAATTTTTCATTTCGTATCTTCTTCGACTGTGACCCCAAAGACATCGTTTGTGACCATTTTTTCATTTCATATCCTCTTTGACTGTGACCCCAAAGACATAATTGGTGACCAAGTTTTCATTTCGTATCCTCTTCGACTATGACCCCAAATACATAATTTGTGACCAATTTTTCATTTTATATCCTCTTCGACTGTGACCCCAAAGACATCATTTGTGACCAATTTTTAATTTCATATCCTGTTTGACTGTGACCCCAAAGACATCATTGGTGACCAATTTTTCATTTCGTATCCTCTTCCACTGTGACCCCAAAGCCATAATTTGTGATCAACTTTTCATTTCGTATCTTCTTCCACTGTGACCCCGAAGACATCATTTGTGACCAATTTTTCATTTCGTATCCTCTTCGACTGTGACCCCAAAGACATCATTTGTGACCAACTTTTCATTTCATATCCTCTTCGACTGTGACCCCGACGACATCATTTGTGACCAATTTTTTATTTCGTATCCTCTTCGACTGTGACCCCAAAGACATAATTGGGATCTTTCGTACAAAAAGTCACGAGAATTTCGCAGTGGCATGCGAGCTCGGGTAGCGGATAACAGGGATAACAAGGATAATAAGGTGCGCCGTTATCAAGCAGCAATTTCGAGAACTCACCGCGCCGGTTTATTGAGTTCGCGAGTTGCGGAGACACGGCTTAGCCCGCGATGTACCCAAAATGTCAGTGGCATGTGTGGTCCGGCATCGGTGGTTGTTCGTTATATCGCCGATCTACCGTAGATGTAATTGTTTTGGCGTTTACGAGCGCGTGCTGCTACCGAGACAAATTACTGCATAATTTACACGCCATGAAACTTGTCCGGTCGCAGCAGTGCCCAGACGTTCACGACCGCACCGGCAACAGCACCGGCGCGTAATACCGATCGCAGGATTGCCCGGTGCATCGGCCCGATGTCGACCCGCAAGCGAAACTACCTCCCCATTCGCGTTTCACACGTACATTATTCCGTGCCCTATCCGCTCCTGATGGCGTGCACGCTGGAATCCTGACGCTATTGTGCCGTTTCTACACTTTACCGTTTCCGACTTGAGCTTTCGTGCCGAAAAACGAGATAACGAAAGGCGCCCGACGGGACGCTGCACCGGAAAGCTCGATTCGACTCTCGTGCATATTGAAGTCCAGCGATTCTTGGACTTTCGGCGTTTCCTCGTTTCCATCATCTCTTTTTTTTTTCCTCTTCTTTGGCTTCTTGTTGCCTTCTCGAGCTCCGCGAAATAACATGCGCTCTTTACGGACCCAATCGCGTAGGGGAGAGCGGGCCAACATGGGACGGTGAGAGCAAAACTCAAGTTTGAAATAATTTTTGGATGCCCCATTTTGTCCCAACGATACGCACTGGGAAAAATAATAGTATTTTCTACTATACCAATAGTTCTCAGGGGGAACGTCTATATATATATATATATATATTGAATATATATATTTAATTGGTTAAATTATAATTATTGTTGCAACCATGATTTTTTGTCACTGTCATAACTATAAAATGTAAACGTTCTCCTTGGGAACTATTTTTTATGGTATAAAGTCAGTATTGTTGCTTTTACTATGTTATTTTTTCTCAGTGCAGGCGGATTTTCAACCCCGTTTTGACCCACGGACAACCATCACCCCAATCTAAAAGTTGTTGGAAAATTGCGATTTGTCTCATTATTCCGTTTTGCCCCGCTGTGCTGTTTTGCCCCGCTCTCCCCTACATGGTGAACCCAAATTCAACTTATATTCACATTTTCCATACAGTTTTTACAGTTTCTTCTAACGATTACGAACGCGTGGTGGTTAGTGATTTTTAAGCGGAATTTCGGAAATGTCGCGACATTTGTAATGAGTTAATGACAATAACGTCCTCGTCCCTCGAGACAACGCGCTCTTTATGAGCTTATGCGCGAGCCACCGTTCGCGGACCCGTTGATGTCCCCCGTATGTTTTGGCAATATTCCAACGACAGGCAATAGATAACAGTTTAGCATATAAATGTCGCTGAGGACGTCGTATCCATTGTGCTGTATCTATTTATGGCGTGTGCCATGTAGTGCACAGATACGTGGAACATAAAGCATAATGCGGATGGGGAGGGGGCGAAGGTACACAAAATTTCACAAATAATCACGACTCTCGCAACAGCCGCTTTTCGCCGACGCGGCCTGGACAATGAATGTTAACGTCGATGGACATTGGTAATTGGGGAGCATTGAAGTGGTGCAAACAATTGAATCGCGAACTCGCTCACTACTCCGCTGGGGATTGCAGCATAACCGTGTAAATTTATTGCGTGTCGACCTGATTTTTCAACAGTCACTTACAAATTATCGCCTGAAATTTGAATTTATTGCCTCGGAATGTACATTTAGTACGTTGTCGAGAGCTTGTAGTCAGTACACGAAACGATAGTTCTATCGAACGGAAAAAAATGTCTTGGTATCGGACGCTGCGCAAGTCACATTTTACCTCAATGAAATCTTTGTTTCATGCCGACACGCAAAGCTCGCTTGCAGTGTGTAAAAGAATCAAACACGAAGCTTTCTTCGTATGCTCGACCTCGATACTTAATGGGCGCGAGGTCACGCGTTCATTAAGAGCAAACACACAAAACTTCTAATCCCCTTCACATGCGTGACTGTTTGCTCCGCAGAGGCGAACCCATTCGGGGTGCAGTCGATTCTGGCGTCGATGGGCTCAAGTCACCCTCTCTGCGTGCCTATAATTGAAATTTTCCATGGAAACTTTTCCATGGCCCAAAGTTGCTGTGACGTAAAAACATAGACTTGATCCAAAGTCGCTGTGATGTCAAATCATAGACTTGGTCTAAAGTCACTGTGACATCAAATCGTAGACTTGGTCCAAAGTCGCTGTGATGTCAAATCATAGACTTGGTCCAGAGTCACTGTGACATCAAATCATAGACTTGGCCCAAAGTCACTGTGACATCAAATCATAGACTTGGTCCAAAGTCGCTGTGACATCAAATCATAGACTTGGTCCAGAGTCACTGTGACATCAAATCATAGACTTGGTCCAAAGTCGCTCTGACATCAAATCATAGACTTGGCCCAAAGTCGCTGTGATGTGAAATCATAGACTTGGCCCAAAGTCGTTGTGATGCTAAATCATAGCCTTGGTCCAAAGTCGCTCTGACATCAAATCATAGACTTGTCCCAAAGTCCCTGTGATTCGCTTTTGGTACCCGTTGTCATAAAAATATGCTTTATGGACTCGTTGAGGTAACGCACTGTCTTTACGGACTCACCGCCCGAGCGCTCGTCCACAGCGGGTGATCCTCATTGTCCATAATTTACCCGCCCGCTTTACGAAGTTCGCAGGTCAATGGTCGATACAATAGTTTACGACTGGGCTAGAGTGGGCAAACCACGGAAATGTCCCCATCGGAACCAGCGGTCACTTCGCCACTTGCCGGCTCTGAACATTCAGCCGACGCATCTCCAGAGTTGGCTCACTGTGCAATCTTCCGACCATCCTACCGGGGAAGGGGAGGGGGTGGGTTGCATTGCATAGAACCCTTGGAATATGGTCGGTAGGCACATGCCGGCCCGAATACCGAATTGACCGGTCTCAGCTTCGCCGGGCGTTTCAGTACCTACGGTAAACACCTAAATATTGCAGAAGTCCCAGACCTTCACTGGCACGGGGTACGCGTGTAAAATACCTCAGCAGCCCACCAGAGCCGTTTCAGCTTTCGGCCCGGGATGAGACGGGCCGAACCATCCGAATTTCGGCGCTCCACAATGCGGCTTGATGGGCGAACGCTCTTGACCTAACCGTCTGCAAATATTGAATCGAATGGTCGGCGCTTCTGTGCCAGCGACGGTTTTACTTATAAATAGGGATGGGAACGGGGCGGACGAGGGGATGAGCGAGATGAACGGGACTTTGTCGAGAGACCACGAGATAGGGATAGCCGGAGCGACGAAGAACATTGCACCGGGACAACCGGGTGGAAAAGGGCCGGAACAGCTGAAACTGCAATTGGCGATCTCGATTTCGGAGAGGAGCTTAACCCATTGACACACGAGCCTCGGCTACACGCGTGCGGGCTCGACACGCTAGTTACGATCGCTACGCTTTTCCCTCTCGCTGGCTCTGGTCTTTACAGAACGAGCTCTGGCCAGCCAGCAGCATCCAATCACCCTCGCATTCACGTTAAATGCACCATCGAGTCACATCACCCTCGCGGTTGTGCGTATCGCCTATAATCGGTCGATACTCCACAGGCAAACGTAAAACGCGATGCGCTCGTCAATACTGCGGAAGATTGGATCTGCTTTTAACAATCGACTGAGAAGGGGACTTTTGGGTGAAAAGTTTATCGGTCTGTTGTGACATTGCGGCCTCCGAAACTCTAGGGTAATAGTACAGTATGCTACTAGGGAAGAAAGTGCGCGATTTGCTTGGAATTTTTTATGAAATATTTTTTGTCGTCATGAAATATTTTTTGTCGTTATGAAATATTTTTTGTCGTTATGAAATATTTTTTGTCGTTATGCAATATTTTTTGTCGTTATGAAATATTTTCTGTCGTTATGAAATATTTTCTGTCGTTTTGAAATATTTTTTGTCGTTATGAAATATTTTCTGTCGTTATGAAATATTTTCTGTCGTTTTGAAATATTTTTTGTCGTTATGAAATGTTTTTTCCGTTTATAAAATTAACTGCGACGTATTCCGACGTATTTTTGTGCGGCGAACATGAATCTGCTAGCCTTTTTGTGGTGAGTGTAGTGGGTAATTTGTATCTTCGATTTTATGCACTGAAAACAGTTTACTCTAATGTCAAATCGCATTTTTGGGATTAAAATCTAAAATATTGGGTTTGGAGCAAAATGAACGTAATATTCGTGATCAAAGTCCGCAATATTTTAATAAAGTGACGTTTTGTCACTTTACCCGCTCCTTAAATCCGCTCCTCTTGTGTGGCATACGATTTTTTTCTGACTATGCTACGAAGTGGTTATATTTGAAAGTGGCTTTTCCTTCCACTAGATCACGTTTCGTCCCGCTCGTCAAGAATGGGCCACTTTTCACCGCCATTGGCGGCGTGAAATGGGGCCTTTTTAGCGTAGTCGTGTAAAAACTTAATTCACCCCTTCCTTTTGTCGGAAGATCATCAATTTCTCGAGAGGAATATTACTTTGAACAAAATTTTAATTTTTCTACTTAGTACTAGCACGATGACTGACGCCGCCTAAGTTCGAGAAAAAAAAAAAGATTACAAACACTTCTCGATGAGAAAAGAATTCTAGCATATAAAAGGTGCTGAAAAGATTGTTTGTGCATAATAATAATTTCAGAATGTTCATAACAAATTACTGAAAAAAAATGGTGCAACAAATT
>JAPYZC010004345.1:0-10450 GCA_030522665.1 Ichneumoninae sp. A BG-2022a
ATGTTATTCGTTTCCTTTATGTTAAAATTTGTTTAAAATCATAATTTTCAAGTATTAGATCAAATTCTGAAAAAATTCATACGTATTCAGAAAAATTAATAAATCATTTTCGTAAGAAAAAAAAATTCGTTGCCGGGTAATTTATTGCACAATTTTTTTTTTTTTTAGTAATTTGTTATGAACATTCTGAAATTATTATTATGCACAAACAATATTTTCAGTACCTTTTATATGCGAGAATTTTTTCAGATTTTTTTCTCATCGAGAAGTGTTTGCAATCTTTGTCTTTTTTCTCTCGAACTTAGGCGGCGTCAGTCATTGTGCTAGTACCACCTTAATTTCTCGACGAAACGACGGCATCGGGAATCGACCCCCCCTTTCCCCCGACCTGACGGTGCTCCGGTTTAGCGGCGAACATGCTACCCAAATAAATTCTATATATAACGATGTTATTATGATTACACATGCTATATTTTGGTTCTTATTTGTATTCTTATCTTATATAAAATTGTGAATGTAAAAGCGTTCGTCCTATAAATAAGTAAATAAATAATATATATAATGCACATAACATCGGACTTAAAAAAAAAGAAATGATAATAAAAATAAAACTTACTAATAAAAATTCTTTCATCTCAGCGGTCACGCGTTTGGCCCACTCGTCCTTCTCCTGCGGCAACAAATCCTCATCGATGAGCTTGAGTAACGCCGGAAGCGTAATTTGAGAATTGTACGTGACCAATTTCTTTATCTCCGCGACGGCATTGGTGCGTGACTGGAAAGTTAATTGTGCGATTGAGAAGCGATTTCCTTGGGCGAAAGAAATTATGCACGCGAATTATAATATGTCGCGCCGCATTCTGACCTTTTGATTCGTGATATCCGATTTGAAATCGGCCTTCTCCTTTGTCATCCAGTATCTCCACAATCGAAAACTGGACTCCGAACCGGGTATCTTTATCTTCTGGGCGAATCCGGTTAGTTCGCGAAAATGCTCGACCGCTCTCGTGAGCGCGACGCGCATATCGTTGTTTATCTTACTGGCTCTGAGATCGCCCGAACCCTCCTGATAAAATATCTTTAAATTCTTCAAATTCACCGGCTCGTCGAGTTTCACTTTGGAAACGTTGGGGCCGATTAAAATTTTCATGAGCGGCGCGATGTCGTCGGCCCTCTTGCACATTGGACCGACCTCGGCCATCGAATCCATCCAGTCGTCCTGTCTCAGACCGATGCCCTTCAGCGGAGTGAGACCCTCGCTCGGCTTGTGGCCAAACACACCGTTGAAGAACGCCGGCATTCTTATCGATCCACCGATGTCGCTGCCGATCGAGATCGGCGAACCGCACGCCGCAACTATAGCACCCTCGCCGCCGCTGCTTCCTCCCACAGCTCTCGTCGTATTGTACGGATTGTTCGTCTGTCCGTAAACCCGATTTCTCGATTCTACCCACAGATTCATCTCCGGTATGTTCGTCTTTGCTATTATTATTCCACCGGCTTCCTTCAAGTAACGAACCGCGGTCGCGTCTTCCTCCGACACGTGGCCCTTCCTGCACACCATTCCCATCGAGTGGAGTAATCCTGTAGACAGTATCAATCCGTGTTAAATAATTCATAAATGCACTTTCAAAATTTGAAAATTTATTGAGTGAATTCCAATAAAAATACGAAAAGCAGTGTGCAGGGTTGACATGTTTGTTTGATTATTTGATTTTGATATATTTTTTTTTAACTTACATCCAGTATTCCTACAGCGGCTCGTCGAATTTAGTGGAACAAAAATTCCGCATGATAAGAGTTCTAAGATACGAGTGAATAAATGTTTTGCTCTATTTGAAATCATATTCCTACTCATATTGTGAACTCGCAACACAGTGTATGAAAAAGGTAAATAATGTAAAATAATGAATTATAATGAATTTTTATAAATTATATACTGTTACGCATGCTACGAGCTATATCGGTGAAATTTTATCTGAACTGCAAAAATTGCAAATGTAAAAGGGTTCGTCCCGTAAATAAATAAATAAGTAAATAATTTAAAATTCAATCATTGAAGTTTGAAATTTATTTAATGGATTTCAATAGAAACATGAAAAGCAGTGGACAGAGTAGACGTTCATGTTATACACGGTAGGTCAATGTTTGTTTGCACGAAATGCTTATCTGTTATTCCTATAGTGACTCAACGGATTAAGCGGAATATAAATTGCATTCAATTAAAAATTAGATAACTGAAATCTGAAATTAATCGAGAGATGTTCGATAGGAACATCGCCTGATTAAGCGCAACGAATAGCGTACCTCGAGCTTCGTTGCTCTCTTTGGTTGTGAATGGAACGCCCAGGTAGGGCTTGGACCTTTTCAATTCCTCTATGTCAGGATTGGTTTTCAAGAATTTGTCAACATCCCTGGCATCTTCCAAGGCAGCGTCGTAGCGCTGGTCCACGACGGCGTTCAAAATTCCGTTGACTTCCTTGCATCTCTCGATGAAAGCCTTGACGACTTCCTCCGACGTTACTTTCTTGTTCCTGGATAAACACAGCGGATCAGGTAAACATTTCAGCAAACCCAACACACCCTGGTGGCCGGAAAAATCATGCATGCAAGAGAGGCGGAAATATGATTTTTCTCAACGCAGGTTTGTAAAATCTTGCTCTCTGTTCCTGTAAAGTATGCACAGAAAGGCACTTTTTCACATCGTGTACCAGAAAAATACTGTACACACGTACAAACAATTTTTTTTTTTTTTCCGTACTAGTACAGTAAAGTGTGTCTGTGCATACTTTCCAGAAACCGGAGGCTGGGCAAAAAGTACTTAAAGTACTTGATATGCAGTATCGTACGTATCCAATACTTTAAGTACGCGGTACCATAAGTATTAAATACTTCGAATACTGTACTCAACTTTGTTTTAGAATGATGTTTAAGAATATTTTGCCGGTACTCAAAGTGCTAGGCACTTCAAGTACCAAGTACTTTAAGTACTTTGCCCAGTTCTGCCAGAAACCAAGGGCATGATTTTTTGTGAATTTGTTAGGGAAAAAATGATGCGAATGGCATGTGCGAAAAAGGGACTCCTGTCTCGTTTGAATGCTGCACCTGCCTTTGGCTTTTGCAGAATTCTCACACTGGTCAAGAACTCCCTTTTACACCCTTTCCATGCAAATAACCATTCCGTGAATTTCCGGGGACTCGAACAGCCGTAGGTGTCCGGCCGCTCGTACTTTTATCCCAGTTGATTATTACTGTAACAGTTTGACAACACAGTAGCGTGTAGAGTACGCGCAGATACCTGATTTTATCGGCGAGAGAAACCCCGCTCTCCAGGAGCAATTCGTTCCTCGCCGGTGTGACTTTCTGTTGCTTGTCCGCGTAGTAAAACGCAAAGACGAAGGTCACGAACGCGTCGAAGAGCCAGTGCAGTTGTACGATGCCGAATCGTAGGAGTTTGAAGAAGAGTTTCTTTGCGTTTTGCATCGTTGTCTTTTGGTGCGTCGTCTACTGGAGCGGAAACAAAAAAAATGCGGCCCGTTTTTTCAGCGGTCAAACTGACGTGGACTAACGCATCTTCGTACGTCGACGGTGCGTGTTACAAAAGACAACGCGTTGCGACTAAAGGCGATCGGCACGTACGAGATAGTGGTCAATAGCCTTGCACGCTAACAAACGAGTGGGTGCAATGAAGATGACATTGCGAATGATACCTTTTTTGTTATCGACGAGCACATGACTAGGCGAGCAGCCCTGTGTGTTCCAGAATGCGAGCGTCTTCGTTCGTTGGGACCCGGTCGGACACTGACTGGATAACACGGAGGCGGAGGGAGGCAGAGTGCTGCGTTGATGCGAATGTCGGAGAGAGAAGTTAATTAGCCCGGCTAGGAATTCTGAACGCGGCCCTGATCTGTAGTGAAGACGTTAACGACAATACCGGGTGAGACCGAAACGCGCGAGTACTTCGCGCATGCGTGTTAGTTAAGTTTAATATTCGTTCAGCCGGAAAGCTTTCACGTTCAGGGCTTGCACGGTTTCGTTCTGGAATTTTTTTTCATGATGTTGATTGTAGCGGAAATGCCGAGGGATGGAATTTATGCCCACTGACAGAAGTGTCGATGCCTTTCTGGCACTTTTGTTTTTTCCTGGAGGGTTAGGCGCCAGGTGCGATAGCGCGCACCGCTCTAGACGAACTGGTGCAAACACGGGTTCGAAGTTACATCTCCAAAGACTATGACCGGACTTCGGGGATACTAGAATGAGGCCGATCGCTTTTTGGAAGGTTTTAACATTTATGCAACTTCGATTTAATGGACTCGAGCGATGTCCATGTAACTACAAGTCATATAAATAAAACTATACACAGTAAAACATAATTTCGTAAAATCGGAATACGAAGTTTCGTAAAAATAATTTTGGTAAAAAAGTGACAAACTCGTTTGTCAAGATTTGAATATACAAACATGTCCTTTTATTTTCCGTGTCATTAACAATTTTACCTTGTAGTTATGTTTCTAAAAACGAAACCAAATGGTGGCATTGGAAGATTACCAAATAAAAAATTGTGGACGTTTGTGGACGATAAGTTGTTGTAAAAAGTACAATCTTTTTTACTGTGTATGATGGGTAAGAGTGACAGGAAAGATGACGTTGAGATACATAGTCATTTGCGGTAAAGCGAACTTTGTACGCACGCCGTGAAGCGCGACACGCTACAGCGCACTAGTATCGCATAATATTTTTTGTAATAACGACTGCAGAAAAAGTGCTACCGCGCCTGCTAATTGTGGCGCCGTATAGCAAAGCCAACTGCGCATGCGCCATACGATCGGACCGATGCGCCCATGCGCCGGGTATATATAGTACACTCGGCTGTAAAGCGCCACTTTTGCCACTCTCGGCAGGCACAAAAAATGTCCATGCACGAGTTACAATAATAAGGTCACTCTTACACTCGGTCGTCTCGATAACATTTGAAATATTTTCTCTTCTGTTTACAAACAGTCTCTTATTCAGTCCAAACTTCTTCGTAGTTTTCCTACTATTACTATTTTATAATTTACTGACTTACTGATTTACTTTGATTGTTGTATGCTATTTTCTTGGCAGTCATTTTTACCTTGATTCAATTTTGACCGTCTAATTGGCGCTGCTTTACGATAAAACAAACAAAAGCTACCTATAATTGATAACATTAATGACAACACGTATGTCGTCACGATGAAGCTTTGACAAGGATGATTGGCTCATAGTTAATCGAATCATCAGCCCACCGGATGAATCACTCTTGTTTTTGACCGTAGAATATTTTTGCCTCAAGATTCCTCGCGCTGCACGTACTCGTTCGGTGATCTCATGAGCGGACGAATTGTCGCAAACTGGCGTTGATCGAGGAACGGCAGCAGCGCTAGCTGTCAGATACATTGACATCGCGAGACGAACACTCCCAAGCGCACAGTGACAGTAGCGATAATTGGATTGTTTTTTTTTGTTCTACACACACGCTCGTTTTAACAGTCAGCAAAACGGGGGCCGAACAATCAGCCATGTCCGTCTCGCAGATGGAAAGTATCCTTTTTTTTCCTTCCACGCAAACGTCGATGAAAACATCCAGGAAAGTTTCGTCCGCCGTGCATAACCTGCACCGACGACCTACGCTCAAAAATTCGCGATTTATTTCGAATAATTTCCACTTTCGTACTCTGCGACGTCCTCGAATAATAATTGCTTGTCCACTTAAGTTTTTTTATCTGCATTTCATTATTTTATTATTATTATTTATTTACCGATAATAAGTTTTCACTTTATACATTTGCTTCTATAGTATTGCTCTTCGGGTAAAAATATATCAATCAATTTTGTTTTTAAATATATTCGTAGACTCTGCTTCTATTGCATGTGCCGCTAATGCGTTCCGTGCGTCCATTACCCTATTGCATAGGATTTGCTTCCATGGGTTTTTGGCGAAAGCTCTCTGTGCCAGTTTAAGGCGATGACCTTGGAGATTGGGATTCCTCGCTCGTTCGAACAAATTGTCTCCATTGATTCCATAGTCCCTGTTTAACAGCTTTAACGTCTCTATGAGATCACACCTTTTCACACCGATAATAAGTTTTCACTATCTACATTTGCTTCTATAATATTGCTCTTCGGGTAAAAATATATAAATCAATTTTATTTTTAAATATATTCGTAGACTCTGCTTCTATTGCATCTGCCGCTAATGCGTTCCGTGCGTCCATTACCCTATTGCATAGGATTTGCTTCCATGGGTTTTTGGCGAAGGCTCTCTTTGCTACTTTAAGGCTTTGACCTCGGAGATTGGAATTCCTTGCTCGTTCAAACAATTTTGCTCTGTTGATTGGATAGTTCCATCCTGCAGTTTTAACGTCTCTATGAGATCACCCTGTTTTGGCCCGTTCTGGAGGCTCTCCAGGTTCGGTCTCGTTAGTCTCTGCGTGTATTCCAAATACCGGAACACGTGCATCAACTTTGTTGCCCTTCGCTGTACTCTTTCTATCATTGCTGTATCTCGCACGAAATAAGGCGACCACATTATGTTGTTTCATTACCTGCATTTCGTCAAAGTTGTTCTTTCTTTTTTCCTTAATCCAAAGAACAGAAAACCTCTTCAATCTCAAGTTTGCTGTGAAGGAACTTGAGAGAAACTCGAAGAAATGCGAGAAAGAAGAGAAACTGGAGAAGGCCAAGGTGAAGAAGGCGATTCAGAAGGGAAACATGGAAGGCGCTCGTATACACGCGGAAAACGCTATAAGGCAGAAGAACCAGGCGCTGAATTATCTGAGAATGAGCGCGAGGGTCGACGCCGTTGCGAGCAGGGTGCAGACTGCCTTGACGACGAGGAAAGTAACTCAGTCGATGGCAGGCGTGGTCAAAGCTATGGACGCAGCTATGAAATCCATGAATCTTGAAAAGATATCCGGTCTGATGGACAAATTCGAGAGTCAGTTCGAGGATCTCGACGTACAGAGTTCCTACATGGAGAACGCGATGTCTCAGACGACGACGACTAACGTGCCTCAGAACGACGTCGATCACTTGATGCAACAAGTAGCCGACGAGGCTGGGTTAGTCATTTATTTATCGTGTTTTTCCGATTTTTTAAATATTTTTTTTATACTTTGTAAGTCCGGCTGCAACTTGGTTTTTAAAATTATAAAAATTAATCGATAATCACGACGATGAACAATTTTAATTAATTTATTGATTAATTTAACATTTATGGTGATTTTTTTGTTTCAGTCTGGAGTTGAACATGGAACTTCCTTCTGGGCAGCTCGGCAGTGTCGGCGCCTCCACGGCAGTGAGTCAGGAGCAAGACGAGCTCACGCAACGATTGGCCCGACTTCGGGAATAAATGTTGCGAATAGTTTTGACGAAAGAAAAGAAAAAAAAGAAATTTATGAAAAGTGTAATATAATTTTGTCTATACATCCGCTACTACGCTGTTCCGCATAAGTTTACGCCGTGCCGTAAAAGCTTCGCACGGTCGGTCGGAGATCGAACGTTCGTTTTTTTTTTTTTTTTTGACGGAGGAGAGATAACAATATAACGAAAGATACAGATTAAAAAAGTCTCACTTTATTCCAGCGTTCGAGAATTATAACCGTTGTTTTAACTTTGTGATTAATTCTTCGACTATGCTTATAATATAATAACACCGCGTACACTCTTTGGGCGTAGGCTTGAAAATAGAATATATAGCTTTTATAAATGAATAAAACGCAGCGTCAATCTTAACACTTATTAATACTAGGTTATACGTATCGAATAACGATATTTTTAAATAAAAATGAATAAAAACCACAACAAAAATGCACCAACATGGAAAACGTACGATATTTGAATCACGGGTTCTTCGTTCATTTTCCAAACCCCGTCGATTCGTCGTATCACTGGACAGTGTTTGTCGGTAAAATAGTGCAAGGCGACGTTCGGTAAGTATGAAAAAAAATTATGTACGGACGTCGACCTCATGCCCGTTGTCGGGTGACCATTTTTCTATATAAATCTGTTCTCTTTGCTCCAAGTAAACTTTCTTCTCCTTGCTCAGTTCTGAATTTGCATAGTAAACATATATTCGTATGTGAAGCTAAATCAGTAGTTTGTAATAATCGTAAGAGCTGAAACTTACCGAGAAGGAAGCTCAAGCAAGCGGCGGCATCGATCTTTTTTTTCTCTCGTGGATTCAGCATCTTGAACGGAACAGCGGAGCAATCGCGCCACTGAGCTACGAGACACTCTATCAAATTTTCCTTCGTCCATTTCCGTCCTGGTTCTTCGGATCTGTTTAACAGAACCGGCGCGAATTAATTCGCGGGACTGAACGATTTCTTTACTATCGAAGAATAAAAAATTTAATTTAGTTACCGCGTCGCCGAAGACGTCGAACCGGCGATCTCAACGTTTCCCGCCGCGATCATTTCGTTGTGACTCGTCGTCACGGCGAAACGATCTTTATCTTCCACTTTGTCTTTCTCCCTCAAAACCTGCGGGAGAAACGCATCTGGGTCTTGCGTGTCCCGAGTGGATTCTTGAAATGTGTCGATCGCTTGTTCATTCTCGTTCTGCATCACCGCTGGCTGTTCCGCGTTTATCGCCACTTGTTCTTGGCTGCAATACCCGAATTAAATTATATTTACATTAAAATAGATTAAACACTTAAGTAACTTATCTATAACTATATACGGAAATATTTTGCAAAGGGTTTAAAAAAAATGTGAAATGTTCTGAAAACATTTTTTTGAAAGATTGAAAATGTTTCAAAAATTATTTCAAAATATTGCGCGCTATATGGATAGCACTATATGTCATTGATCCAAGCATGCATTTCTACTTTACCTAATATTCTGCGGTATTCTTTCGTCCGTTACTTCGACCAGTGGCAACGGTTCCTCGCTGCAATCATCAAAATAGTTAGTGCGAATTCTAAAGTGTGTTTATCATGCGATCATTCCAGAGCTGGGCAAAAACCCTAAGTACTTGAAGTACTGAGCGTTGAGTGTTTCTTGAGTACCGACGTCGTGAGGGGAAACAGATGAAAACTATTTTTCGCTCTGTTATTCATTCAGCTCTGGTTCATTCATAGATCTATATGCTCCGTGTAAATCACCTGTTCGCCTCCAACCCGGGATCGTTCACAATTCCCGCTTGCGCGCCGTCGAGCGGTCGTGGAGCGACGATATCCACTGCTTCGGGTGCAGTACTGTCCTTACTGGACCCCTCCGTACCAGTCTTGTTCTCAAATCCGGAAGGCACCTGCTCGATAGTTGCATGCTTCTTACGAATATGATCGAGAACTGCGGGATAAAAAAAAACGAAAAATGTAGACAGATATATTAATTTCCACAATGACGATTGAGACCGATATAAAAGAAATAATATAATATAAAAGAAAAGCGGCTCGTTGCATCCAAACCTCATCCTAGTGGTTAAATAAATTCACGCATTGTAAATTATGTGCTCGCAACAACAATTCGTGTATTGCAAACTTCTTTAACTTTTTAGTTTTAGACTTTTGTGAATAAGAGTAATCTTAAGAGTTTTTAAGTTTTATAATTCGTTATTCAGAAGCTCGAATATTTAGGATATATTGAACAATGATTGTAAAGGCGAAATCAGTCAAAGGGATCAATTATCTCGATAATATGTTTCGCTTACTCTCGGAGTAGTCGCTGCTCGTGTCGTTTGGCCCCGAGATCGCGGTCTCAAATCTGAGTATAAGATCGACGGCAAATAAGCGTTGCCTGACGGAGGGCGGACGATTCGTGCCAAATTTGAAGGTCTTGGAAGGATATTGCAGCATCGCTGACAACGAAACTTCACGTTTGTGTCTGGCGACAGTGATGACGGTCGATGGAAGCTGAATTGAAAATAATTACATTGTAATAACGACAAAGGCACTAGATAAGAGCAGCGGCGGTTCTTAACCGGGGGTCCATGTACCCTCAAAATACACAGGGGAACCCCTGTGGACCCCCAAAGTTAAGAACCACTGCAATAGAGGGACCCGAACTCTTCGGCCTGTCCACGAACACCCATCTCAGAGGACACCAAGCAAAACTACAAAATGAGCAGTTCCGGAAAAACCCACTGAAGCGAATACCATTGAACAGAGTTGTCGACGCATGGAACGCTCTACCAGCTGTGATAATTAATTCGGAAACGATAAACCGATTTAAGGAGGGAGTCTCGCTGCGCGCTGACTTCGCATAAGTTCGACAACAATAACAGAAAATTGCAGGTACTTCTGGATGGTGTAAAAATCTGAAACAAATCATTTATACTAAAGGTACTGAGAAGATTAATTTTGCATAATAATATTTGCCAAATATTATTAACAAATTCATCAAAAAATTAATTGGTTAACAAATTACCCGGCAACGAAACTTTTTTTTTTATGAAAATGATTCGTTTATTTTTCTGAATACGT
>JAPYZC010004346.1:0-12620 GCA_030522665.1 Ichneumoninae sp. A BG-2022a
ATTATCCAACTGGAATTCTCCGACTTTTCCCGGGTTTCCAGAACAAGAAATAAATTTTTCCAGTCCGTCGGTCAGGACAGGAAAGGACAGTTAAAAATATCGTAAAATATAATATATAGTGACTATTAATGTATTAAACGCAGTTCGCAATTTTTCAAATTCCCAATATACATGCTGTATAGAGTCGACAAGTTTGCGGAAACGAAAAATGTACACGTCGTGCAGCATGGCATTAAACGAAAACCATCAGATTCAAAAAAACTTCCCGAGTTAAAAAAAAAGTCCATAACTTTTCTATGAATTTTCCAGGTCCCAACAAATTTCCTGACTTTTCCCGGTCAGGTCCAGGTCCGCAGCAACCATGCACTGTATACGATAAAGATTGTCTCGTCGGATCATACCATCATCCACATATACAAAGGATGTCGCAGCAGCGGAACGGTGTTGGTCCCACTTTAACGGTGCACGCTCCACGGGTCGTTTTTCTTTCGGTGTAGTGCTAACTCGTTGTTCATTGGAGTTCCTCGACTTATTCGCAGAGGTGTTGCGCGACGTGTGATCTTCGGACTCACTCGAGTCTGGAAAAAATATAAAAATTAGCGAATGAAGGAAAGAACTTTCACAAACTCCGACTCTATACGATATAAATAAACTTCCCAGATCATACCATTAATTACAACGTGTTGTCCTTCGAAGCTCCTCGACTTATTCGCCGAGGTGTTGCGCGACGAATCTTTCTCAGACTCGCTCGAGTCTGAAAAAAAAAAAACGATTTTTCGAATGAAGAAAAGGAGTTTCACAATTTCCGACTCTATGCGATAAAAATTAACTTCTCGGATCATACCATTAATTACAACGTCTTGTTCTTTGAAGCTCCTCGAATTATTCGCGGCGGTGTTGCGCGACGTATCTTCCTCACACTCGCTAGAGTCTGAAAAAAAAAACAATTTTTCGAATGAAGAAAAGAAGTTTCATAATTTCCGACTCTATGCGATAAAAAATTAACTTTTCGGATCATACCATTAATTACAACGTTTTGTTCTTTGAAGCTCCTCGACTTATTCGCGGAGATGTTGTGCGACGTATCTTCATCGAGCCCACTCGAGTCTGGAAAGAAAAAAATCATGATTACGATTTTCTAAAAACCATGATTACGATTTTCTAAAAACCATGATGCGATTTTCGAAAATACGCAAGAATAAAATTCTGCGATCGTACCACTGTCGGCAATGTGTTGTTGTTTAACTCCCCTAGACTGGTTGATCGACCTTGAGGATTGTTCGTCACTGATTTCGTCATCGGAACTTTTGTCCCCGACTGCGTTACGTATAGATTTTCGGATTTTCCTGAGGATGTCTTCACCTGAGAGGGCACCTAAAAAATACAAAAAAAAATGTACAATTTTTTCCAATAGATATAACTCGATGTACGGAGAATTGGCATCCCTGATGATTTATTGTAGATCTTACCGCCGTGCTTGCTTTGCGATGGACGGTTTTTCCGGCTCTTCACATTCGGCGTAGAAATTTGTACCTGATGTTCGGCAGACATGTATTGAACATCCGAATCAGTCTCATCCTCGGAATCACTCGTTTCTTCATCGGCGACTGGCAGCTCTTCAGACACATCTAGAAAAAATATATCTTTATTTTCATGTTATATTTAATTTAATTTTTCTTATACATATATTTTTTAATGTGATCATTTATACTAAAAAAAAATTAACTGCCCTTCCGTGAATGCGTCACAGTAAGGGGTAAGCCCAATATATATATATATATATATATATATATATATATATTAATACTCTGTTTCACAAATAAATGAAAATAAATAAATAAAAATATTCATTTTATTGTATTTATTTATTTATTTTTGTTATATTCATATTTTTATTCCGTTTGTAAATATTTATTACAAATAAATAAAAATAGTTTTTCAATTTTCCCGTACGGTTTGCAAAATATTTATTTTATTTCCTTACCATCGGTCTCTTCGGTTTCAGATTCGTGTGCTATACGATGTAGACTCCGTCTTATAGCTTTCTCGATGAAAGGCGATACCCTCCCCTCGAGAGACGAATCGGCACCGATGTCCCTTCAAAATATAGCCGGAACCGTTACGTTGTATATTGCCGGCGTACAAAAGACGGAAGCCGCGATAGCGTTCCAAAGGTCATACGAAGGAAAAGTAAATAAGGACTTACAGTGTGTTGGTGTCCTTCGACAGTAGCAACTCGTCGTCGTCGTCGCCGCTGTCGTCGATCATATTACGTCTGGCGAGATTTTTTTTCTTGGTTTTTTTCGCGATTTTTCTCGCTTCTTTGTCTTCCCCATCCGAGAAGTCTGAATCTTCGAAGATCCAGGATTTCTCTGGACTGCTTCCCCGATCGGACGAACTACGTCGTTCACTCCTTCTTTGTCTGTCCATCGTGATTATTAACGTTCGTTCGCGGGTGATAAGTTAAAACTGCAAATTAACAATAAAAAAATAACGCCGCTTCAGTGAGCCGTCTCTTACTAAATTATAACTTGATATAAAGTCACAAAAACTCCCGCACAGTGAGGCGTAAAGTGTTTCCTTTGTACTGCAGAAAGAGCCGTTAAAAAACTCTACTCACGTTTTATCGAAGAAACACGCACGAACTCGTCGACCGGCTTTTCTCACGCGATCCGGCAAACGTTTTTTCTACGGGCGCCGTTGGCCAACTGACTGCTCGAACGGTCCGGGCCCACACTGTATAGCGAACTTCGAGCAGCCGGCGAGCCAATAACGTGAGTAGAGAAGGTCGTTCGAGGGCCCAACCGACGGACGGTTAGGTGTACCGAATTCATCTAATTTATTAAAGCATCTCAATATATCCGAAATGAATTGAAAGACGCGGTGGACGAAATGGCGAAATAGGAAACGTAGACCCGCCAATAGCCCTTTATAATATATTAATTCGATGGGAAAGAATTTGAAATTGCAATACCGTATCGTAATGATGTTTGGGCCACAATCGCGGAAGGGGAACGAGAGAGGGACTTCGCTAACCGCGTTAGTCAGTGTGCGAGTGGGAAACGCAGCAAGGCAAGTGGCTAGACAGAGATAGAGTGTTTCGTTTATTGGATTTATTACTATTATCTCAAAAACAAAAGCATGAATCTTCTTGAAATTTTGACACAATCTGTCTGATAGTAAACCGCCATTATTAATATGACGTAACTGCATCGTACTGCCTGTTTACAGACCGAAGAGAATATTACAGCATCCTTTTTTATTATTATTTTTTTATTTATTTATTTTTATTTATTTATTTATTTAACGGGGACAAGCACCTTTATACAATATTATTTGCACGCGTAAAGTACTTCAAGTTTTACAAAAATATAACAGTAGATTTCTAATAGTTTAAATTACTTAGTTTGACTGTTTAGAAACTTTCTAATGACTTTTCTAAGGCTTTTTTAATAGAATAATTGATATTGTACCGGTGTATTGTAAGTAAGCAGGAGAGGCGGAAGAACGAACGGCCAGACAAAAATTACGCAACTGCGCCAGTACAGCTTGAAAAATATCTTCGTTCGCTTTCCAATGGCCAAGCTAGGAAGCCCGTTTCTGCGTCGAGAGCTTGGATTATAAGGATGAATTTTAATATAGTATCGAATTTTTTTTATACTGAAACACTGAACTCTTCACCGCGATTCTCCGCCTGACCCGATTGCTGATTCGTTGCCATTATTTTTATTTTTACGCTATTCTCGCAACTTAACCAATGTGTCGATATTTCCCCGGCCGGTTGCTCGACAGACAACGGAAAGTCAAACTTCCAGTTTGAAAATTTTGGTTATTCAACGTAAGAGACGTTAGAGAATTTTTTATTATCTTTATTTACTTAGATTTAGGAACGATGCCGACATGTTGCTATCGTTTCTAAGTTGTGCGTTTCTAAGTTGTGCGTTTCTAAGTTATGTTTCTTCTTTGTTTGTATGAATAGATTTTATTTCACTCGGTGCGAAAATGAGAGTTCTACGCACGCGAAAATGCCAGTGCGTAAATCCCCCATTTTACACATTTGTAAAATTTCCCGTTCGATAGATATCGAAGCTCGAAACAGCCGTTCGATAGATATCGAAACTCGAAATTACCGTTTCGAGGTAGCGCGGACTCTTTTTGGTCAAGCGCGAGATGTATTTATTTTCCGAATTAGCGCGAGAACGACGCAGCGACGATGTTACAATTGGACTTTGTGCAGCGGAGATTCCTCGGTTAAAATGAAATGAAAGAATCATAGAATCAGCATAGAACATAAGAGGAAGAAAACCGTCTTTTCCGGCGGAATTAACGACCGCCGGGCTTCGTCGGGCTTCCAGCTGACCGATCAGCTGCTGGCGCTGCTATCTTCGCGCATCGCCTCTCGGTTAAACGTCGCCGTTTTGTATACATAACATACACTATCCCCCTCCCTCCCCGTCGATGCATCCAGAGGCTCCTGCGCAGTTTCACCGACCATCGACGGACACCCGAAGCGTTCGTCAATCGCTGTTTCTTTTCGTGAAAATATGAATATCTCATCCGCACGGTAGTTTGACGATACAAAAGCATTGTAAAAAAATATAAATCGAAATATCGTGGCCAAACGTCCGTCCGTCGTGTTGCGCGTTTGTTACGAAAATAGACCAACGACACGATAATACGAGTCGCTCGCTGCGCAATGTCGGGGCTCAACGATAAATCCGTGACACACGATAGTTTTGGCACGGAGCCAGCAGCGGCGAACTTGACGTTCCAGGTAATATGGAAGAATGCTGACGGATCCACCAGCGTACAAGACAACACCAGACCCGTTTTGATCTCCAACGTCTTCGACACCAACGAAAAGCGTGACTGGAATTCTTTCAAAAAAATATTGGTGAGTCCAAGTGTTCTTTATTTATGTTGACCGGACTCCATTGCGTTGGCGCTGCGTGTGTGTACAGCAACATGTATACAGTTACTTCGGCTCACGAGAGAGAAAAAAGGAAGAAAAATGAAAACATTCGCGCCCCGTTCGACCCTGAGCGCAGCACCACTATATTCCATCTGCAATACAGTTATATCTATGTAGATTCGTGTGTTCTTTCTATGTACACTCTGCAGTGAAATTTTTCGTCGCTCGCACCAAAGATGAATATTTATTTTCGCTACACTTATCTTTAACGACGGATATATTCAAACGGGCTTTTTCATCAATGTTTTTGAAAGAAAAATAAATACGAAAACGGCTGTGCATGTTGCTAAAAATATTCCTGATTTCTAGCAGTTACCTCAGCTCACGAGAGAAAAAAAAGAAGAATAAGGAAAATATGTTCGAGCCCACGTTGACCCTGAACGGAGCACTGCTATTTTCCAACTGCAATACAGTTATATCAGCCTATGTAGATTCGTGTGTGCTTTCTATGCACAGTCCGCATTGAGATTTATCTTCACTCGAAACAAAAATGTATATTTATTTTCCGCTATACTTATCTTTATCGACAGGAATATTCAATTGGGTTTTTTTGTTAATGTTTTCGAAAGAAAATAAACACGGAAATGGCTGTGCATTTTGCTAAAAATATTCCTGATTTTTAGCAGTTATCTCAGCTCACGAGAGAAAAAAAACATTTGACCCCAGTACTGCATCTTCAATACAGTTATATCAGCCTATGTAGATTCGTCTGTGCGTTCCATGCACATTCGCAGATATTTTTCACTCACAGCAAATATGAATATTTACTTTCCGCTATATTTATCTTCAACTAAATATCTTTAATCTTTAAGAAATCTAAAGATTATTTATCTTTAGATTTATTTAATTATTTATTTATTTTAAGAAAAATGCAAAAACGGTTGAGCATGTTGCTAAAAATATTCCTGATCTTTAGCAGCCGCCTTGAATACAGTAAATTCCTGTTCTATTAATAAATGCATTTGGGGTGTCATGGATGAAATTATATTTTGCAGCATGCAACGGCGCGCGGACAAGGATTCGTCCTCACGGAGCAGATAACTTATCTGGACGGAGAAAGCGACCAGATACCGATAGAGTCGCAGTGCGAGTTCGATGAGGCCCTCAAGTACGCAAAGACTGTAGCGGCGGAGAGTCAGACCGTTATTCTCTTAGTGGAGAAGAAGAACTCTCCGGAAGTCACAGGGCGACACAGGGACGTTGAAAGTTTGGAGGAAGTTGATTTGACGTGTCCAGAAGTGAGAACCGAGCGAAAGGAACAAAAGCAATTCGCTATGCCGCCCATGCGATTGGATGATGGCGTTAGAGAGTTCGAACACAGGCAGTGGCAATCGCAGTGCTGCAGCGCGACGCAGCCAACACGGACAGAAGGCTTGGGCGATAAAGCACCGGAGTGGTTCACAAATTACATGCAGAATGTAAGAATCCAGTTTTGTTCTTCAAGTAAGATGTACTTTAGAGCAATCAAGTTTGGGATTTTATTTTATTTATTTATTGACTGTGTAACCAGTGTGGTCAGGGTCTGGAATGCTCTGCCAACCACAGTCGTAGACTCTGAGTCAGTAAACGAATTTAAGAACAGGCCGGACCTGTATATATTCACGTTATACGTTCGCACAAAATTTATAAGAATTTTTGGATTAGGTGTTTTGTATTTATTTGTAAAAACGAGAAGAAAATTGAGTTCAGTGTGGTCTCCAACCTCGGCTTAGAATTAAGAAAAAGTATAATAGTATTTATTATTCCAATCATAATTATTTGCACTACAGTCGCGGACGCAGCAATAGGGTATTTCTAAATGCGAAACGCGGAATCCCATTATTATTAAACTTTACCCCTGTAAAGTTTAATAATAATAATGGTCATTATTATTTATTTATTTTGACAATTTATTTATATTTCAGATGAAAGAGGAGATAGTGACCGAGGTCTCGAAGAGAGTAACGAAGTCTGTGCTGGATGCGTTGCACATGAAGCGCGAGAGTCAGTACGATTCGGCGACCTCGCATCCTCGGGCCTCGGACAGCGATTGTCTGTTGGACATCGATTTCGACGATGTTCGTTCGGAGCGTTACACGATAAAATTATGCGGCGAGAGAGTAAACATGTTCGAGCAAGGGCCGTCGAATTGTCCGGAAGTGCGCGAGAAGAAAGCGTCGGAGGCGTCGTCGCGTTCGGGTGTGGCTCATCGTTTCGACACGACTCGCCGTCGCTACCGTCACGGGGACAAGCAGCGCAAGAAGCACAACAAGAACAGCGGCTCGCAGACGGCGTGCAACGACGAGACATGGCACTCGCCGTCTCTGAATCGTCGTCGAGGCGAGAAGGCCGCGAAGAAGCGAGACATGGAAGAGGCCGCTGGCGTTTCGCACCAGTCGTCGGATAATTCCGTGCGCTCGGAGCAAATTCCCTCACCGAGGAGCTCCCGCGACGCTCGGGAAAACGCCGAGGCACCGGGCAATCCCTACCGAAGAATGATGGATTCCGTGGTGGATTCACCGGAAGCTCCCGTATCGAAGTTGCGTCACGTTAACGCGTACGACGCCAACGGACAGAACGTCGAGCAGAAGTTGGAAGAGGACGTGCTTCGCATGGGCTGCTCGGTCACCGGTCAGGATATGCTCGAGAGACCGACCGACCGGATTCTCGATTACGACGCTCTCTCCGACAGCGACAACATAAGCATAATCTCCGACGTCAGTCACGCCTCGGACATGCAAACGATAAACAACAATTTCGAGATGATAATTCACAGACCGACGAAGATCGACGACAACGCCGAGGTGCATTGCTACGACAACATAGCGATCGATCGCAGGATCGACGCCGATCGTCCGCTTGCCGTAACGACCGAATTCGCCAATGCCGGCTACGAGATCGACGATCTCGACAATGCACGGGACTCGTCGAGCTTCGAGCTCTTGTCCGAGCCGCCCTCGCCCGCTCTCTCCATTCACATGGACGAGGATCACTTTTCACCGGGAAAGAACGAGTCGAGCAACTACAACATGAACGACGACACGACCGTCGACAAGCGCGGCAATCAGAGCAAAATCGAGATATGCCCTTACGCGATCTACGCACAGGGCAAGATATACCAACAGAATATCATCGACGGTGACGAGCCGTCCGAGGAGATCATTTTGGAGAAACGGTCGGGCGGCGCTTACTCCTTCGTCGGCGAGACTCTGCCCGGATCGACCAAGGAGAGCGTTATCTTAACGGAGAATCGATCCGAACCGACTAACGACGAGGTGCCCGATTCCGCGTCCGGAACTCCCAACAGGACTGCCTGCGACGTCGACATCGAAGTCACCGTCGAGACGACCATCGACTCTCAGGGCGGACACGCGGCCGATGCCTTCCACGAGTCGACGCAGAGCTTTCATTCCCACACGGCTTCGCAGGCCGATAACAATCGGCGGGACTTCGGAGCTTCCGCCTCCACCTGCGAAGGCGAGGAAGCAAACGCTCCGCCGCGATCTCACGTCTTCGTCGATCGCAACGCGAGCAAAGGCCTCGGCGACACTAAACGCTCGTCACCGAGAAAACACGCAAACTCCGGGAACAAAAACCCCGAGGAAGCGAGATCCGAGAGGCAGAAATCTACCAGAAGGTCCTCTCACGACTCTCACGCCTCTGGCAACAGAGGCTCCAATCCGCGACAGGGAGAACGCTCGAGGAGATTCGCTAACTGGTCGACCACGAGGAGCACGCGAATGATGGACGATCTGGTATTCAACGCCGTTGATCCCATGCATATTCTGCCGGAAACTCTCGTCACCGGGGCCGTTCACGTCGCATCGAGCGCTTACACCACCGCTCGTCGTGTCTACGACAAAATCCTCACTGCACAAACGGTAATTCTCATGAATATGAAGAAACGAAAGATAAAGCAGAGTTTTAAAAAGATCGTTAAAATTCTGACGGTCGATCGCATGCGCCGTTTCGCTAATATCTACTATCTCGGTAGCTTCAAGCAATATTAATTCCCGTAATTGTACCGAAAGATATCTGCATCGAAGATGTTGTAACGAGATGTTTCTTTGCATGAGAGACCCAACTTTCTTTGGTCGAACATTTTTTATCCCCCATGTAGATTCACTGATTTTTTAAAAAAATTATTAAACCATTTTTTAAAAATATTGTGCATGTAAATAAACTTTCGATCTTTCACGATTGTTATGTATGTGTTTCAGAGGAAGCCCGCTGACAAATCAAAGTTCGGCCGACGATAAGTTTTAGTGGTTGAATAACGTTTTTTTTTTTTTTGTTCTCTTCTCTCTCGATTAATCGATATTCGCACTTCGCACTAGAGAAAAAGAGAAACGAGAGAGATTACGTATATTTATCTAGAGGCAATTTGCTGAAGGAGGAAAAAAAATAAGGGGTGTGAAATTTTACTCATCTTAACGAGTTGCTGCTACTTCGAATTATAATACGATCCTGTCGCATATAGGCATCGGCGCTTTATAGACGAAGGAAGGAACGATATTTGGACCCGGCGCTATATTATATATATTAAAATATTTCTTGTTACGACGCCGGCACGATCGAAAACACAAATTATATCGAGAAACTTATACCCGAAACGATAAAGTAAACTTCTCAATTTTTGATTGAATGATAAATGTGATATTGAGTAGACGCATATACGGCTAATCTACTATTCAGATTAAAAAATAAATAAAAAAAATAATGCAATCTGTTACAAACAAGTATTCGTAGAAAATGATACAATAAAAAAAAAAAAAAACTGACGACTTGGTCTCTGCAACGTTTTGTGCGTCTGTAGTATATTAGAAAAAGAAAAACCTAGTTAACTAGATTTTTGTGCGCGTATTTACAATTCGAGAATTTAAGTATCGCCGCATACGTTTAACTGGATTACCAAATGTTTGTTCGAATCGCTTAGATCACAAACACCGTAAAAATGTTCGAAATTTTAGTTTTTTCTTAAAAAAAAAATAAAATAAAAAAAACAGTCTAAAGCTTCTCGTCGTGATTGCCGAACGCTGGATTGACAGTTCCACCGTTCTCCTCGAGTGGAACGTCCATCTCCTCCGACGTCGGTTCCGAGACGTCCGGTTTCCTGTAGCATTTCGCCATCACAGCGAATATAATCATGTCGACGAACATGAGTCCCGCGAAGAGGAAAAATTCCGCCATCTGAAAACACCAATATAATCAATAACGTAAAAAAACAAAACCGTAAGGTAAACGGCCCAGTTTTCGCCACCTTGAGGCCCAGTTTCCGCCATCTTCAATTGTTAAAGTGAATATTTTATTAAAAATATTCGTATCGCGACAGTAATCAAGAGGAAACCGCTTTTCCACGTGCCGTCAATTTCGTTTGTATTTAACGTACACTGTATTTATTAGGGGAGAGCGGGGCAAAATGGCACAGTGGGGCAAAACGGGACAGTGAGGGCAAAACTCAATTTTCCAATAATTTTTGGATGTCCCATTTTGTCCCAAGCCACCGTCCAAAAGTTATTGGAGAATTGCGTTTTGTCTCATTATCCCATTTTGCCCCGCTCTCCCCTATTAGTATAAATTGCAATTAATGTCGGTAACCGGGACAGCGGCGGAAACTGGGCCGTTTACCTTAAACACGGTTCCGATAACAATCGCCGACGAATTAGATTTTACCTGAGTATTGAAAAATTTCACTTCGGCGATGATGACGACGATAAGATTGCCGAAAGCGACTGTGAGGAGCCAGCCGGCTTGAAGAAGAGACTTCATGCTCGACGGAGCTTGAGTGAAGGCGAACTCCAGTCCAGTGACGGAGAACATTACTTCTCCCATCGTGATGACTATGTACTGAGGGATCAACCACGCGATGTGCATGGAGTTTGGCTCGGTGACGGTGACCAGATGTGCTTCGACCGTGTGTCCCGATACGTAACCGAGAATTGTGTAGACGCCGCCCAGCTTCAGCTTCACGTTGTCAACGACTCTTCCGGCCAACTCGACGTCGTAGTCGCCCGGACTGAGAGTCTCGAATCGCGTATTCGTTACCGTTACATTTATGTCGAACGACACGTCCGAATCTTTGTCTTTCAGTTTCAGTGTAATCGGATTTTTACCGTTGAAATCTCTGTAATAGACGAGTCCTCGAGCCATCGGTTTGCCGCTCTCGCTCTTGTTCACGGCGTCCGGATAGCGATAAACCGGACGATCGGCGATCATGGCGAAGGACGTTGCCTGCTTCTCCATCACCAAGAGTTCACCTGCGATTCGCGAGGGACGTGGAAACAACGATAAATTTTCAACAACGCGTGAGTGACAATTTTTTTTACGCAATTATATACCCAATTGTTCTAACCAGTTTGATCCGGGGGCGAAGCTCCGTCGCAGTTGGCGAAATTCATAACGTACTTGAGATTCGTCGAATCCGTAACTTCAATGTCTTTCCTCTGCCACATTTCCCACGGTCCGATAGTTACGTTCTCGCCAGCGACGGTTCCGTTGATGATGCAATTTTGGGGATTGAAGAGTCTCACTTGAGCGAGACCTTCGGACGGCAATAGCGGATATGTTTTCTGTTACGAATTGGAGTTAAAAGATTAATTGTTCGATGCGATTTATTTACAGGAATTGTGTTGGAGGCGTGGGAGTTCGGAGGACCGAAGAAGATTACCTGCAGCTCCATCTCGACGAGTCCCGAAATTACGAAGGCAATGCCGGCCAAGAAACCACCGGTGGTGAGTTTCTTCAGTGGCGTATCGATCAATCGTATTTTCGCCATTAACGGGTAGATGCAAGTCTCGAAGATCGGTATGAAAATAACGATGAACAGAGGATTTACGACTTGCATCTGATCTGCCTTGAAGAGATAACTGCCGATCTGTCCGTCCATTCTCGAGGCTTGGAAGGTCCAGCGGGAACCCTGCTGGTCGAACAAGGCCCAGAATATCGGCAGTGGTATGAAGAGCGTCAGAACTCGAAGCGTAGCCTTTATATCGGTTATTAGCTTCGGGTCGTACTTGTCGTCGGCGTGATCGAGCCAGTGATCTCTCTTCACTCCCTTCGAAGACTTTTTGCAGATAGCATGCTGTAATTAGAAAAATGCATTTTTGTTGTCAACTTTTGGTTCGGAGACTCTGGAATCGAAGAGTTTGTGTTACAGAAATTGGGGGATGTTAACTTACGGAAATGCATTTGACAACGTTTACGACGACGTTTCCTCGAGGCTTCTTCATCTTGTACATGCGCTTGCCCAGCATGAAGATCACTTAAATTATATACAGGCTTTTAGGAACAGAGTCTAAATTGTATGCAAAATCGGGATCGATTGAGGTGATGCGAGCACCGTCGTCGGTAACGAAATAGGTCCGTTCTTGAATGCAGCTCTGCTCTTTTCTGCTTCATTCAGAAACAGTCGAGATGGATCCGCATGTATACTAGGGTGTTTCAAAAGAAGGCATTGTTTTTTTAAATTTTCCTCCTACCTGTTTAAAGTACAGATTTCGATCTCAAATTGAACCTCACAAAAGGCGGTACCAAGCAAAAAATCCTAAGAGGTGCCCCATTCGACGGTTACCCCAAAAAATGCGGCACCTCTCAAACTTAATTGTCAGCGACCGTCTTTCGCTGGATTTTTTTTATCAATTAATATATATAGTTCTATGGGGTGGGAGCT
>JAPYZC010004347.1:0-10448 GCA_030522665.1 Ichneumoninae sp. A BG-2022a
CCTTTCAACTCCTTGTGCTTGTTTGCACTAATATTTTGTATTGTGTTGCCTAGCTGACGCGATCCGCACAGCCGAAAAATCACTTCTGCACTCGTGAATAACATTTGGTTTCGGCAAATTGGTATTTTTGAAAAATCAGATATGAGGTGATTGCATGATCATAAGGTGATGTCTATAATGTTGATCACTTCATATCCGATGCGTCCGATCATGCGCAGCGTTGCGCGGCCGCTTGTTACAATTGACCCGTGTTACTTTTGTCCCCGGTCTGCCCTATCGTGTCGCTAAAACTTTATTATTTTATTGCCTTTATCGGACTTAATTAAGAGCAATCATTAAGTTTCAGTCTCGGGTGTTAAAGCTTCGCGAATAATTAATTTAAACATAAACGCAAATGTACGAAACTCAGCGTAGTTGGCGTACACGTACCATCGTTACCTTGGCTTCGATCGTTACCTCGCATCGCCTCGTTGACACAAGGGAACATCGCGGGTAGTTGCAGCCGACAGACCGGCGTGGAGTACCGCTATAAGCATTCCTATAACTGGCGGTATAGCACGTGTGTACCGTCACGGTTTCGGGTAAGCACACAATCAGTCCGATGCGTACACACAACTCCACCTCCTCGTCTCCGTCGTCCTCCTCCTGTTCCTCCTCCTTCACGGTGTATAGAGCACCGGCATTGCACTCACTGCTTCTTGACTGCTTGTACACGGCGTTGTGTACACTCCGGGACAACTCGTAAAACACCGTCCGCTGCCGGGAGAACAACCACCAGCGACAGACGACACTTGTTCCCTCTCTATCTCCCCCGACTGGAGAACGCATATTATTTGTCCCCGTGTGTCCGGTACAACTGCCAGACAACCTTTGACCCTACCGCAAACGTCGAATCGGCAAATTAAGGCTCATTAAACGGTGGGAACATTTTCGTCTGATCGTCGTCGGAGCATTCGTCCATATCTAGGACGAGTCTGTGTAAATACCCCTGGTTCGGTCGCGTGTGATCGATCGGTCTCGTGTCTTTGACGTTATCAATTATGGTAATAAATACAGGAATTACACGTTCAAGCATTTAAGCGGACTGATTGAACGGGACGTTTTATTTTCACAAACAAACAAAAAAGTGTGTTTTTGAAGGAACTCGATTGACATACTTATATCTTCCGCTTCTTACGGAATGAAATTGCCGAAATGGTCTACGGAAAAATGGTACAAATGGCAGAAATTTTGTCGATAATTCTATCACAGGACCGGCTTTCGCGATGTCGAGTTAAAGGGCCAGATAGTTTAACGCCTGCCACGAAACCGAAGGCGGCGGAGCGCGCGGATATAGGACAAGTCGATGGTATTTCGCAACGTGGTCACGTAGCGTGTCTAGCAATACCTACGTAACTGGGGGTTTGAAACGCACGCGTCTCTCGTCACAGGCTTGTCCGTCGGTTCGTCGCCGTATTAACGCGGGTATGAGGATGCAATCCTGAACGTAACCGGCTTGAGGATTTTTTTCACCATGAAACGCGTACACGCGCTGAGCGAAGGAAGAAACAGTGTCGCGGATAGAGAACGAACGAGGGAGAATGGAGGAAAGAGCCGAATGCAAAAGCGGCAGTTGAGTGACACCGTCGCGATGTGACAATTATCTTTGACGGGAATTTCATTTCGCGAGTCGCGCAGCTTGGGACGCTCGGCGAATCGTCGAATCCGGCACCCGAGCCGTGTGTCTGCCACGAAAAATCCTCGGTTTCCACCGATTTGGCATACGCGCGTTACCGTATGGAGAAATAACTCGCGAATACCGTGGGAGAGAGATAGCACCGTGCGGTATGGAGAGAGGACAATTTTTTCGAACGTCACCGACGCATCCCGACTCTCGTACGAGCTGATGCGAGGACCTCGGGGGAATTGAATCATGTGGAATTATTTAATGCTGAAACACGCTTACCGAGCGCTTTCCGGATAACGGAAAGAGAATAGAAAAAGAGCATGCACGTGTTCCTTTACCGAATAACAAATCTATGTAGGTGAGGTACGCATTAAAACGGGATCCATAGGGTAAAAGTGGTGAATATGGCCCACCTCGATTTACACGTAAATCAATGATATATGGACCGGGCCATATTCCCCACTTTTACCCTATTCGCCTCCATGCACTTTTTTTTCCTACCGATATTTCAATATTTTTCATCCACGATACTAAAGTTCTCGCACTACTTTACCCTGACACATGATCTGTCAGACCGATCACGGATACATTTTAGAATTTCGTTGGTATCTATTTTTAATTTTTTTTAAAGAAAATTCTTTGATTAAAGTTATCGTTTATGCCCGGACCACTTTACGGTACAGAGCAAAGGGTTTTACGAACGTGCGAGATACCTCTTTCGGGAGCTACTGCAGCGCAAACACGACGCGAGACAGGTTGGTAGATAGTCTCGAGCGTGTAGAGTACCGTGAAAGCTGCACAGAGTCTCTGCTCGTTCATTCGTCAACGGATAATCCTCTTGCACACAACGCATAAAGATGTTGCGGGTTGCCCTCCCTCTCTGCCGTTTCTCGAGTGAAATTCCAGCCGACTCGGGCACTTCGTATCGAGCATGGACGACTTATGTAAACATATAAATAAGTGAATGAGCTCACGGTAAACTCGAGAGGAGAATAAGACAAAAAAAACTAGTCGATGTGAATATTCATTTGAAAAAAAATGTCCTCGAAGTTCGTCACAGTCCGTTTATTCTTTCCCGTGGAAGATTGCAGCGAAAGTGTCCCGGAAAAGAAATCTCGGTAAATCCTGGAATGTGCAAGCATAAAAAGGGGGTGAAAGACAGAAAGGCTATTCAAACTTCTCAAGGAGAAAAAATATCCAAAGTCGATCACCTGCTCGCAAAAGGGCCGCGGACGGAAACATGAAAAGGAACGGTGGTTCAGAAGATTCTTAGGATGCTTGAGCTCCATCGAAGCTGTGCGATGGTGTAAGTGAGCTTGCAGTAAATACAAAAAAAGAAGGGAAAAACTGTTTGATGCGAACATTCATCTGAAAAAATGCTCCTTTCGAGTTTCCTCGCAGTTGGTCCATTCTTTCGCGTGGGATCGCTTTCCCAAGAGTGGCCCAGAGAGAAATCTCAGGAACTCCCGGCGCATAAGTATTTAAAAAAAGGGGTGAAAGAGGAAAAGATCGCGGCTGAGGTTACTCAAACTTCTCAAAGACAGAAAAAAAATCCAAAGTCGATCACGGCTGGCGAAGGGACCACCGTGGAAATATGAAAAAGATAGCGGTAGCTGTGAAAATTCTTAAAATGCTTGAATTATCCACACCGGGGGTGCGCGGACGGTGCGGGGGTGAGGGGAGGCTGTTTGAAACTTTTTTATTGCACCGGGGCAGCCTCGCGAGAGTGTGCAAACTTTACTGCCTGGACGGTTACTATTTAAAGGGCGGGGTAGAAATAAAAAAAGAAAGCTGCGAGTGCTGCCGGGCGGTGGAAAGTGAGGAGAGAGAGAGTGAGTCGCGACTAGCGGCTTTTTTTTCTTCCCGCTGGAGAACAAAATTTATTTAAACGTAGCGCCGCGTGTCGGAGAGACGTTCGACCTGGGGGTTCTCCACGTGGAGCAAAGAGGAGGTGCGGAAGTAACGAGTGGAAACCGTCGACGAGGCTGCTGACCGGGCCGATCGGCAGTGTCGCCGGAAAGCGAAGGGGGTGGAGCGCGGTTGCGTCGCGAGATCGCGGTGGAGCGAAGAGGGTGCGAGTCCGAGGAGAGGGCCAAGCTCGGGCGCGGTAGCGGTCGCGGGCGCACGGAGGTGAGGGTTGTACGTTTCATATTCATAACATCGGTAGCTATTTGTCACGGGCTCGTATCGCGCTGAAATATACTGGCCGAGATAGCCGAGCCTCCCCGCGTTGCATTGTTAAAACAGTCGCTCGGTCTCGACTGCGGAGGCAACGGTGGGCCCGTGCTGGCGGTGCACGGTGCGGTGGAGGAAAAAAAAACATAATAAAAAAATACATAATAAAAAAAATGAAAAAAGAAAAAAAAACGTTTCTCGTTCGTCGCGCGTTGAGAGAAATGGCACGGGGCGTCGAATGACTCTCGGACTTTCCAGTTCACCGGGACATGCGATACGAGTATATATTTATACCGCGCCACGGTATAAATACGTGTGTCATTTTTGCCGTGTGTGAGAGAGAATTTTACGTACACTCCCTCGCGCCTGGAACACATGTATATGCAAACAAGCTACATGAGAGTATAAATAATGAACACGCGCGTGCGATTCCGGAGTGAAAATGAGATAGAGAGAAGTGGGCGAGGGAGGGAGAGAAAAGGGAGGTTGTGAGTACCGCGCGCGCCCCTCGCGCTTTGTGCGCTGCTCATACTTTGTGCGATCCTTCGTCGGAGGGTGCGCGCAGGGTAGCCGGCCAGGGTATCCTACGCGGTACGGCGTGAGTGTGAAACTTTAATTATTTTGGAAAAGTGAGGCCGAGACGAGGGCGTCCCGCGGCACGCCACGTACACCGCGGGAGATTGAACGAGAGTGAAGCAAATTCGGGAGGATGAGAGAACGAGGAAATGCGGTCGTATCGCGGATTCGTACGGCCACCTCGTTTCCCGCCCGTCCGGCCTGCATGCAGTCAGGCACGCACAATACGCACGAGTCCGCAGGAATTTTTGTGCAACCCTCGGGCCAAGCGCTTTTTCAAGAGGCACGGCCTATCCCACGTTTCTGACGGTACTCGCGAGCTGGCGGATGAAAATAAACGAATTAAATACAAATATATATAAATAAAAAAATACCAAGGTGGCACACACTCGGTGAAAGATGCAAAAAAAAGGGAAAAAAAAGAGCTCGTTGAGGAGAAAAATAAAATTGCAGAGCGAGAAAGGCAGGACACAGGCGTGCGAGGCTTGTGCCGAAAAGCCTTTTTTCCGGCCGTGCGGTCGCCGGGATCGGGGCTGGTTTGTTATACAGCCGCTGGTGGAGCGGAGAGGCATACGTGCCAGCCGAATGGGAATACGCTCGCGGGCTTGGATAGCGAGAGAGGACGGAGAAAGAGAGCGGACAAAAAAAAAAGTAAAAAAAAAAAAACAATAATTTGGAAAACCGCGAACACGCGACACTACGGTATCTGCAGAGAACCACGCGCACTATGTCACGCGGGAGTCAGGAGGGGGGAAGCGGAAGGGTGGATAGTCGAGCAGCGATGGTTCAGGGCGTCGACGGGGAGGCCTGGGAGCGTCCCCCTCGGCGAAGGGTGGACGGGGAGGGAATGGAAAGGGGATGTTAAACACAACATTTTTCAGCAGATAAGTCACGTATGTTTAATTATGTATATTACTGCCTGCGGAGCTCGAAAACCAGAGTCGTTGTATGTGTGTGTGTGTGTGTGTGGAGCAAAGTAGCACGAAGCCGCACCCCTGCGCTCGTCCTCGGCCTGCCGACCGTAGAGCACGCGCCGCGGATAGAGAGAGAGCCGCAGGAGCCAGAGAAAAAGATAAAAGAGATTAAAATGCGAGAAGAGAAAGAGGAAATAAGGGAGCAAAAAAAAAGATGAAAAAAAAAAGTGCGGGAAGTTAGAGCGAGGGATGCCGGGTAGTTTCGCCGCGATATTTTATTTTAATTATTAATTCCCCGTGTGCATGGCCCATAGCAATTAGGCCCCAGTCCAGGAACGCCGAATTCCGGTGGCCCGGGCGCGGTGCACGTTGATACGAGGACAGGATGGAGGGAGAGAGTGAGGCACCGTGACTCCTCTCGCCGCGGTGTTGGTGTCGTGCAGGGCCAAGCAGAAACTGCCGTACCCGGGGCGCACTACCCTCCGCTTCGCTCCCAGTGTATTAGTGTTGATGGTGGTTTGGTGGTGTGCGGTGGCAGCTAGCTTCCCTCTGCCGTGAAATTGCCGGCACATTTCCCGCTTCCTCTCGCAATAGACCACGCTCGCCTGACTAAACCAACTCCCACCGTGCATACCCCTCGTCCACCCTCAACATCCTCACCCCCCACTAACAACTGCGAAACTCCGCGATGTCCATTCCTATCCCCATTACCACTGTATCATTATCATTATAAATAATATATATATATTTTTCATATCCACACATGTGGCAATAACTAAGTGCACTCTGTACACCAGTCCCCTGTCCGAGCGAGATGACTATCGATGTCCCTCACAGCGAAGTTGCACCGTGCGCAATGGTGAACGACGAGGCGGGTTCGATGTTCGTGCTCGGATGCGGCGATAGCGGGAAAATGATCGGGAAGGGGGGGGGGGGGAATAGGGTTCGAAAAATGGGAGCGGGGTGAAAAGGGTCTATCGGATATGTTCCGTACCTCCCTGTGAACACACACATGGATTCCCGACATTAAAGCTGACTCGCTCGGCGCGTTTTACGCTGGTGCGGAATGCCCGGCGGACGTCGTACCAAGCAGTTGAGCTTTGCCATGCGGATAGCCCGTTCCACTGACGACGGGAGGAGGGAAGACGCGAAGAGGAAGAAAAATCTATAACGTACGCGGGCAAGCTAGCCGGTGTACGTTGCCAATGACAGCGCTCCGATGTGTGCTGTACGGCGGTGTATTCACGAGCAGGAGTGGCAGGCGGCGTCGCAGCGCTTTGTCGGTCGGCGGGGTGGGGCTGCACTCTCCGAAGGCAACGAGAAGAAACAAGTGACAGAGATACGCTGCGGGTAAAGGAGAGCTTTTGCCGCTTCGCTTTTAATAATTAATATAATTATAAACGCTCGAACGGTCAGAAGCAAAGCGCGAGCGGAGGGACGGCGCGCGGGAGCTTCGTGTACCACCACGTGTGTTATCTTGGTTCGCCGCCTGTTTATGACTGTTTAGCCGGGCGGTTCTCTCTCTCTCGGCGGACGTACCGCCGTGGGAAGGGTGCACAGGTACGACAGGGTGGAAGCGAGGGAAGCAAGGGATACAAGGGATAAGCCCGTACGAGGTCGTAACGCGCGTTCGCCACCCCTCGCGCGCCGGCGGTGCTGTTGCTGCCGCTATCACTTGCCGGCTCTCCTCCTGGTCGCCGGACAAGCGGAGCCCCACAGCCTCCGCTCTTCTCCCAACCGTCCTCCATCGCCGCGTGGCTCGTCGCAAAACGACCCCGTAAAAAGTACTTCTTTTCTCGCCGAAGCGACACGCCGGCGTTGCAAAGAGAACGAGGCCAAAAAAAAGGAGAAAAAAAGGAACAACGAACGAACAACGTGTACCTCCGTCCGGCTCGACGCGCGTTAACTGCTCGCACTTCAGGAACACACGGACGCGCACCAGTACTGGGCGGTGGTTCCGTACCCACAACGTGTTTTACATAACGGAGAAGAAACTTTTTATTTTTTATTCGAGGGGCATATTGTTGTTTCTTTTTTGTTTTGTATTTTTTTTTTATCGGCGACGGGGCGGAGAGACGCATCGTCGGATGAAAATTTAATGGATGAGTGGGTTACGCGGAGGATGTATTTTACGTTCCAATCGATTGATTGACGTATCGGGAATCCGTGAGATCGATACTCCTGGCATTTTAAATATGTCAGAGTGATGGGGCTCATTACCGCATAAATTTCGTACTATTAACTACGAGTTTCGATGAAAATATATAAATTTCAGTGGGGTAATAAATGTAAATGATGGCGGAGGATGGTTAGAAAAATCGAGAGTTTCCTGGGCTCCGTGGCTGCCGAGACGAGGCGTAAGCGAGGGTCCTGTAGTATTTAACCTGTTTAATAATTAAAGGCAATCTTGCTGGGTAAGGTCGGAGGGCTATGTAAGGAAGAGCGGACAGAGCCGAGCAGCGGGTGAAGGGAACGAGGGTTGGTTGCCGGAGGGTGGCCGACGCGACGTGGAACACAGACGGCAAGGGACCGGGCGAAATTTGGGGTGGATTGTATATTGTCAGTGTAAAGCTGGCCCCATGGAATAGTACGCCGTTGCTACCCCTCTCGCGTTTATACGTCCCGATGGATTAAATCTTTGATGTCGGCCACACGCGAATCAAACCCGCCGTTCTCGGGGATCTTCCATGAAAACTGAAGGACGGCCAATTAGTAAATAACTAGCAGGTTGTTGCGTTAACAGCATTAACTGGCTGGGCTCGAGCGCTTTGCGCCTTTGCTATAGATTATGGAATTTGTACACCGGAGATTTAGATTGCCGGAGAGTTACCGAAAATATGTCACCTTCGTTTTGAAGATCTCATTCTTCGGTTCATTCTGAAATTTCGTCACAGAGTAGAACCAGAATATTATAAAAGAGGAATAGTTATTAGAGCAAGTCCGTTTACATTTTCATTTTTGTTTAATTATTTTTTACATCTCGATACAAATAAAAGCGATTTTAGTCCCCTCGAGGGACAAATAAACGGCAAGTGGGACGGCACAGCGGGGGTATAAATATAGCGATTAAAGCAGAGTTTTTGAAAAATGAGGTCATCGAGTGATTACCATAGCAGCGCACAACACACCGTCGCGTCAACAGGGTGAAAGCAATAGTTGCGCGCCATTTGATAGACGTTGTTAAAGATATGGATAGCTTTAGTGAGCCGAAAGGAGGAAAGAGTGGGAACTCAAGGAGCACGCACGCTGTGGCAATACATTTTTTTTATTCCTACGAGCGATATGCAGAACCGCTCCTGACGGAGTATTATCGGTACAGAGCCCGGGTGAAGGGTCCGCGGAGAGGGTTAATTAAAAAATTGTTACGGATAGCTCGATAAGGACGTGATCAATCACTCACGGAGACTAACGGTTGAGCAGGTCACCCCTCGACAAATCGCATGCACCACTCGTTCGAACGCATATTTTCCGTACCAGATAAACGATACCGTAATTGGCGCCTTTACAACACTGCCGATTACTAGCTCTTTGCATAATACACATTGATCAATATTTGCGCTCAGCTCTCCCGCGGTGCTACGAAAAATGCTTTTTTAAAAACAATATATTCTGCATTAGGCAGCTTGCTTGATCAAAAGCGATTCTAGGAAAAAAAACGTGCTTCATTTTTTTTTAATCGGTACGAAATATCGTATCGAAAATCCGTTGCACCTGTTTGTTTGTAACGATATCGTGGTGACCCAAAAAAAAAATCGACATGACCGAATACAAAAAATAATAGCCAGTGTTCCATTTTTTCATAATTAAAGCGTACAAATAAAATAATATTGTAACAAATGGAAATAGTCCTACAATTCGTTATATCCTGAACTGGGAATTTTTGTGCGCGATCGGAATACTGTCACGAACAATCCACCATATGGGATTTTGGACAAGATTTTTTTAACAATAAAAATATAAAAATAAACGAAACACGATTTTTGTGGCACAGCTCGGTCAGTCGGTCGAGAATCATACTTAACTCTTGAAGCGGGCAAAACGGCCGTACCTACAACTCATGCAGTCGGGGTTACGACTAGTGATTTTAACGATTGGTATTTCCACCGGCTCCTCACCGATAGCGGCATAAATAAAGTAACGAGGAAGTGAGACGAGAGCGAGGGTACGGGAGGGCATTGCATGGTCGCACCGCGTTACACGTCCGAGTAACGCGCGTATCGCGAGAGCGAATTCGCCCCGGTTCGAGAATTATTTACGGTTGCTACAGCCACCGCCGATCCAGCACACGCTCGCCGAGTGAGGAGAGCCTCGTGAAAGGGCGTTCGAGCTGAAAAATAATGTTCCTCCGTCGAACACCGCGCTTGTGATTCTATAATGCTCGAGTGTTTTAAAGTAGGAGGAGCTGTAAAACCCGAGGAAAACAAATCACGTTAACCTCGTACCTTGCTTAACCTCTCGACAAATTTCGAGCCGTTCTCGTCGCTAAGCTCGTTATCGGAGCCAGCTAAATAGACTTACTTTCATTATTATTATCTTTTTTTACGAATATCGAATCGGGAAAAAAAACATTTTTTGCAGAGATGGCTTTGTCTCGAGACTCGGTGTGGCTTTCTTCGATGTGATCTGATTAATTTACATGAAATCCGGATTTCCGGTCGGCGGACGGGGCGGGGAAGCGAATCGTCTGAAGCCGAGAGATGGATCTCGGGCTCGAGGCGAAGGGCGCGGAGGTGAGTTATTTCATTCACGGATTTCCCATAAAATCAGGATATCGAGAGGCTACGGGTGTACATTTAATAATGCAGTCGACGGATGTACGAAGCGGTAGCTCGGGATGGAGAACGTCGGGCTCGAAGCAGCGGGTTTCGAAAAAGTGGGAGGAAGCTGGGGAGAGAGAAAGAGCAAGGATCGAACGGGGGTGCCCACGAATCGAGGGGGTGAGTGAGAACGAGATACCCGACTAAATATATCACAACACATTTCCGGCGTTGCACCGGTGGAACGGGTGTGGCCTGGGGGGGAGGGGGGGGGGAGTTCTCTCGTTTGCGCGGGGGGAGATGGGGGGAGATACAATCTATCGTAGAAATCGGTGCGCCAGACTCACGCCCCACACCCGC
>JAPYZC010004348.1:0-10448 GCA_030522665.1 Ichneumoninae sp. A BG-2022a
ATTCTTACATACGTGTCAATGAAGTTTTATATACTGTATATGCATAAAACTTCATATACATTTATGAATTTTCAAACAAAGATTTTTTACAGTGTACGTATCAAGTACTTGAAGTACTTTTTGCTCTGGCCTGAACGGTTCCATGGAACCCCCCTCAATGGTCCCAACGCAAAGATTACCGAAATTGTTGTATCGTCTCTATAGCGTCGCATTGCTTCATCCGTTTCATGGGCATCTTCAGACTGACATATGTTATGTGTTGAATCTCGTAGTTATCTGTTCCGTGAACGGTAAACCTAATAGTTCGCATCTCAATAGGCCCGACCCCTTAACAGTTCGTCTTTATATAGCCTGAACGGTTCAATAGAACCCTCTTCAATAGACCCAACCCAAACATTACCGAAATCGTTGTATCGTCTCTATCGCGTCGCATTGCTTCATTCGTTTCATGGGCATCTTGAGATTGATATATGTCATTTGTTGAATTCCGTAGTTATCTGTTGCGCAAACGGTAAACTTAATAGTTCGCCTCTCAACAGGCCCGACCCCTATTTTTTTTTCTCCTATCTTCGTTCAGTCGCGAATGTAAACGCTGCGGCATCGCATGACCATTCGAAAGCGCAGGAAATTTTGTCAAAGTGTGGGAACAGAGGCTAGGCCGGGCTTGACTATGCGCGAGAAGCGAAGGGGTTTGGGGTTGTCACGCCGATTGCGTATTCCGCGAGGTTCGCTACCGAGTCCCGAACGAATACGGGATCGACTGATCCGTGGATGGGGTAGCTGCAGAGCCGCCCCCTCTAGCCCCTCCAAAGAGAAAAGTCACTGGATAGATAGAGCCGTACGCAGGAATCAACGAACGAGCGAGCGGGACAAACACACAGAGGTAACATTCGAAACGACAGAGGGTTAAATTGGTCGGCCGAGTCGCGTACTCCCCCTCTACCCCAATAAGGTTCGTACGCCGCCGCGATCCCCGACATGAATCGCATAACAAACGGTCGATGAAACCTGGTACGTACCGATCCGACGAACAGGGCTACGTGCAGCCGTTCCGTGTCTATCGCCAGGCCACCCCATCGACTTTTCGGTGGTTGACGCTCTCGTCGATGACTTCCGCTCGACGTTTCATCATCCGCTCCGACACTGCTTTCAGGGAATGCTCAGGGCCCGGCGCAGCCCAACTGTGCAACGGAATTCGAGATCTGTTTTACCGGTGACTAAATCGAACGCCGAATCGGCTATTTGACGAACGGTTCGAAGCACTGAGGAAAAGGGTGGTATTTCCTACTATAACAAATAGTATAGATAGTTTGTGATAGAATATATTCAATCGATTAAACTATGATTATAGTTACAACTATAATTTTCGGATGCGTCAGGGAAATCTTGACAGTGCTGTTCCGTGAACGGTAAGCTTAATAGTTCACCTCTCAATAGCCCCGACAGTTTCATAGACTATCTTTTTATAGCCTGAACGCTTCAATAGAACTACAGTACACGACCGCGTTTCTCCCAACCGAATAATTCCGAACGACCGCGTAAGTCCAATTCGCCCCCTTCTCAAGGTCCGTTACCTGCTTGGTGGGGAAACAAACGACTCCTTCCCTTTTGCTACCTGCGAATGAAATCGTCGGTGCTGTAATTCCGACAATTTTTGCGTATGGTAAGAGACGGTGGGCAGGTACTTGGGCAGGTGGTGAGGTATCCAACTTACGGGGTCGTGCTTAATTGGATTGGCTCCCGAGGATCGGAGAAACGCGATCGTGTACTGTGTACTCTCACTAGTCCCAAGCCAACACTGAGAAAAACTTACATAGTAAATAGTTCCACACGGGGACGTCTACACTTAACAGTTACGGCAATGACCAAAAATTATAGTTGTAACTATAATCATAGTTTAATCAATTGAGTATATACTATCACCAAGTATCTATATAGACGTCCCCCTGTGAAATATTTACTATGTAAGCTTTTCTCGGTGAGATTCAGACTTTCGGTGATGAGCCGAGGGTTCCCTGGGGCACGGAACGGCTTTGCAAATGGTAAACTCGTCATTTTTGTTTTACTCGACTCACAGGGTTAAGCAAACGCGTTAAGCAAATTCGTTGTAGTTGACTCGGCTGATCTCGCCAACGAGGACAAAAGTGTGCTTCGCGGCTGAACAGAAGCTCTCGCAAATTCTATTATTAGCCGGACACAAAGACGTCGGAGGGAGTCACGGCTACAGTGAGGTAATATAATAAGAAGTGGCGCGTGCGTGCGATGGTAAACGATGGTAAGCGAGCGAGAGGAATGAAGAAAAGAAAAGAAAGAGACGGCGACGTCGACGACGACTCGGTCAGGCTTCGCGGAAGCCAAGATCGCGGCTGGCTCGCTCCCTCTTCTAAACCCTGTTGAATATTAAGGCGCACGACACGAATGTATGCTTCGCTGTGTACACAGTATCCTTAACTCGGAATATCCGGGAGAAAATCTCGCTTTCTTTCTCGTTACTCGTTCAATCGCTTCCGCGATGCAATAAAAATCGTCGATAGATTTTGCGAGGTCGATGACGACATTAGCGATGAATGACGAACCACAGTAGAGTACGTGATTCCACTGCCAATCCCTGCAGCCGCTCATGGATGGCGTAATCAGACACTCAATAATCCACCTCAATCGTCCATCTCAATGATCCACCTCAATAATCTACCTCAATAATCCAACTCAATAGTCCAAGTCAATAGTCCAAGTCAATAGTCCATCTCAATAGTCCATCTCAATGATCCACCTCAATGATCCACCACAATGATCAACCACAATGATCCAACTCAATAGTCCAACTCAATAGTCCAACTCAATGATCCAACTCAATGATCCAACTCAATGATCCATCTCAGTGGTCGACCTCAATGATTCACCTCCATAATCCACCTCCATAATCCAACTCTATAATCCAACTCCATAATCCACCTCCATAATCCACCTCCATAATCCACTTCCATAATCCACTTCCATAATCCACCTCCATAATCCACCTCCATAATCCACTTCCATAATCCACTGCCATAATCCACTTCCATAATCCACCTCCATAATCCACTTCCATAATCCACTTCCATAATCCACCTCCATCATCCACCACCATAATCCACATCAGTAGTCTTCTTTAATGGTCCACCCGAATAATCGACCGGAATAGTTCCTCCCAACAATCTATCTTAATAGTCCCACTTCAATTGCCGGCTGGACGTAAGAGGGACAGCGCCATATGGATACTGGGAGACCGCGAGGGAGGAGGTTAGGTTCCCCTTAAGGGAAACACGTATGAGTGCGAGAGAAACAGCGCTAAATTTTGTATGCAATTGTCTCCGAAAAGATTCTATAATATGAAAAACGAATTGCGAGGTGGGCTGCATTAATCACGCATTCCGCCCTGCAATTTTCTATTTATTTTAGAAAACCGTTCCGCAGAAAAATGTTTTCAAAATATTTTGACGTTATGTTCATCTTTAGCCGCACCTTAATAGTTCCCATCTCGCAATAGACCTGGTCCGTTAATAGGCTTTCCGTTAATAATCCGGATCGTTCAATAGCTCACCGCTCCGCAGCTCACCGGCTGTCTCTTCTAAACCCTGTGGAATATTACATCGCACAGTACGATTCCGTGTATGCTTCGCTATGCACACACTAACTTAAAATGACTACGAGAAATTCTCATCTCATTGAGGTTCAATCGCTTCAATAAAATCGTTTATCGATTCTCCGAGGTCGGCAACGACTTTAGCGATTAATGACGAGCTACAGAAGTGTCCTCGATTCCAGTGACAATTCACACCGCTACTGCTGATATAGCACGATCGGAGCAATGCGCTCCGATAGGTCATTATAACTGACCCGACTGACAATTAAGAGCTGTCGGATCGCATATTTGTGTCTCATTGAAAAGGGTTTCTTCCACCGGAAATTCAATTACATTCAATCCTAGCCTTTCGTGTAAATTAATAAGTGATTTTTTACTCTCTCATCACGTACGAAGTATGTGCAGATTTCGTGTACAATTGTGATGAAAAATTATCCTACAGTATGTGAAAAACTTTAGAAATATTTTACTTTTGATAATTTGCTTCAATTATAAACGTACCTTAATTCTAAAAATTTACTGTAATTTCAACGTACTTTGATTTAATTTGACTTTACGGTACCAGTGTGTACGTAAAAAATTCCATTCCGTTATATTAAATGTACAATTTTTCTTAACACTATAGGTTTCTCATGCCCGAAAACGCGATGCATTTTCAAGACTATTCGACCAATAAAATTTGCCGACCTCAAAAACATTAAAAATTGGATAAAACAGGTTTGTCGGAGCGACAGCGCTCTCCCCCTGCCGGTCGATCGTTCCAAAAAGCCACGAAATCATTGATGGACGGATAGTTCAGTTCACGTAGCTCGGTGGACATTTTCCACAAAAATTCTGCGCTACGCCGTCGTGTGTGTATTGCGGGGCTTTGTCGTGGTTGCATTATATTTTCATTCACCGAATGCGCAACATTGTTTTAAATTCAATGCATACAAATCGAGACGTACACCACTCCCGACTATCCGCGGTCCACACGTAGAAACAGAGAGGGAATTGCGATTGCAACGTACGGCGGAAGGGCGGCGAGAGCGCCGCTTGCGAAGCGCGAACGTTGGATCCTTATTAAGATAATTCGAGCTAATTTAAAATTCAGTCGGGGCCACTGAATTTAAATAGCCAGAATGGCGAGAGGCGAAGCCCGACGCAGGGAACGGAGCTCCGCTGGCTTGCTACCGAAGCGACCGCGAAGCGACACACACACAGATAGAGGAAGCAAGTGCAAAAACGGGGGGTGAGTTTCGGGAACACCTATAACCATCTACGACGACTGTATCTATCTTATATCTCTCTTTCTCGTACTCCAGCGACGACAACGTTCCAACCAAACCGACCCACCAAACCTTCTTAACCCCCACCAACCTCCGCCCCCACCATGAATGCATTATTCGCTTAAAGTCGAATAATATCATCTCCGTGGCCTCGCGCGCTGCTCCTCAGAACCCTGTAATCTCTTCCGGAGTTGGTGAACGAGAGAATAGAATATAATGGAAGAAACGTTGACGGTGACGAGGAAAATTGGACGAAGAGGAGACCCAAGATCTTTATTTTACACATTTCTTTTTATCATTTTTTTCTTACCACCGATCTTCAGGAATTCCATAACACAAGATGTTGAGATGGTTACACCAGCCCGAAACTTTCTGCGAATCGTATATTTTTAAAACTTTATATTATCGTGGACCAAGAAAATTTTAAACGCCATCCGTATCTATGTCTGTAATATTAACGAAAGTATAAATTTTTTCTTCTTTGGTACGGGTCGGATAGCAATATTTTTCGGTAGACTGGCGACAAAGATTTAAGTAAGAAATTGCGTCAATAATTGATCCGTTGCGTCGATAATTGAAAGAATTGAATATAATGGAAGAAACGTTGACGGTGACGAGGAAAATTGGACGAAGAGGAGACCCAAGATCTTTATTTTACACATTTCTTTTTATCATTTTTTTTTACCACCGATCTTCAGGAATTCCATAACACAAGATGTTGAGATGGTTACACCAGCCCGAAACTTTCTGCGAATCGTATATTTTTTAAACTTTATATTATCGTGGACCTAGAAAATTTTAAACGCTATCCGTATCTATGTCTGTAATATTAACGAAAGTATAAATTTTTTCTTCTTTGGTACGGGTCGGATAGCGATATTTTTCGGTAGACTGGCGACAAAGAGTTAAGTAAGAAATTGCGTCAATAATTGATCCGTTGCGTCGATAATTGAAAGGATAGAATATAATGGAAGAAACGTTGACGGTGACGAGGAAAATTGGACGAAGAGGAGACCAAAGATCTTTATTTTGCACATTTCTTTTTATCATTTTTTTTACCACCGATCTTTAGGAATTCCATGACAGAAGATGTTGAGATGGTTACACCAGCCCGAAACTCTCTGAGAATCGTATATTTTTAAAACTTAATATTATCGTGGACCAAGAAAATTTAAAACGCTATCCGTATGTATGTCTGCACTAATAACGAAAGTATACATTTTTTCTTCTTTGGTACGGGTCGGATCGGATTTTTCGGTAGACTGGCGTCAAAGAGTTAAGTAACAAGTTGCGTTAATAATTGAAAGCTCCCTTGCAGTGATAATAGAAAATTTGTAACAAGACTCTTTACAATAATTACTTTCATATTTCAATTACAATTTTTTAACTCGATTTCCACGCTTTAACTTGATTCCATCGTACCTAATTAAATTTAACCTCCATACCGTCGAGAAGTTGCCGACGTGCTCGTCCTCGTCGCTTCTCTTCCATCTCCTGCATTCCAATTTAGTCCGCTAATTTCAATCAAATTAACTGAGAACTGCATAATTTATCCGATTATTACCAGAGAAAATAGCGCGGAATCTCTCAATTTTTGAACTACTTCATTGCTTTACACTTTCATGTTCATCCATATAAATAATTCCCCAGTAAACATCATTACATCGCAGCAGTGTAACGGCGATGCAATTGGATGTAACGGGTAATATTACGACAATGTTACATGGAAATCAAATTTCCACCAAGTAATGTAAACCCCTCTTTAAACTGAATTATATGAATGTGACATCTCTGCAGGGTTATGGAACTGAAACGTTGCACGGTTCCGTTACTGAAATATAGGTTATATTCCAAGTACGTAACATGACGAATGTAAAGATTGCATAAGCGCATGTAATTGAATGTAACAATATTTGTAACACGAAGTACAATTTTTAAAAATGTACCAGTTTACTGAATTATCCCTCAAGGAAAGGAATCGTATCCAGATTTTGCCATTTCATTTGCAATTCGGGGACATGGCCCTTCAGCCGATGTTTGTTGTCATTCCTGATATGTTGTTGTCAGACATCGCGAGGAGAAAAAGCGGGAACTGGCTATGCTCAGAATTGTTGAGAGCCGCCTCGTGCGTCAACAATCGAAGCAGGGCGAGTTGACAGTCAACTCTCAGTTGTATTCGATGACTCCGCCTTATAGCCGTGGCCGGTACGCTTCGCCTGCGAGACACGCCTCGCCGGTTGGCCATCTAGCGGCCGAGCGCCGAACCTATCCGACGCCTGGCCTGTCGCAAACGCTGTTTCGGTAACTGTAGTGCTATAATGTTTTGTGACATTTACATTACCTGAATATCAGTAATTACAAACAAACAGTGTTTCCAGCCTATTGTATAAACATTACAGTCTTTTTTGTTTTTCTTTTATTTTAGGTCGCATTAACAGCCCAGGTTATGAGCGACCATACTATATACATGTAAATATATACTATATACATTTACAGAACTCGATGACTTTTTCGAACATTTTGGCATTATTTAGACAGTTTCGGAGAGTCGATGGTATACGGTATCGTAATCGAATATCGTGTTGGGCGGGACAAGCGATAAGAAAGTGTTCAACGGTCAGCACTCTGTTGCATATTTGGCATCTTTATTTCGGAGAGCGTTCGAAGAGGTATCGGTGTGTTAGAATTACAAAGTCTTGTTACACAATTGTATTGTAATTAACTTACACCAAATCAACATTGCCCTTATTTCAACAACTATCATCGTTGTTATACTGCTTACAATATCGTTGTTATAAACAGTTTGTACAACGATCATAACATTTTTGTTACTTAACTACAACGCCAAAGGTGTGCCTAACTGTTATAATACCTGAATATAACAGATAATACATTACATCTCACTTCCATGTTACATTGCCCTACTGACAGGGGTTTGCTGGGTAGCAATCGATAAATTATCGTTCCCGTATCATCTATCGAGAATTCGATATTACCAATTCTTTAAAAAAACCACTTCGGCTGGTAATCAATTCCCCGTAGTTTCGTAGCGCTGTTTCGGTAACTGTAGTGCTATAATGTTTTGTGACATTTACATTACCTGAATATCAGTAATTACAAACAAACAGTGTTTCGAGCCTATTGTATAAACATTATAAAGTCTTGTCACACAATTGTATTGTCGTTAACTTACAATAAATCAACCTTACCCGTATTTCAACAAGTATCATCGTTGTTGCTATACTGGTTAAAATATCGTTGTTATTAAATTGTTGTTACTTGACTACAACGCCAAAGGTACGCCTAACTGTTATAATACCTGAATATAACAAATAATACATTACATGTCACTTCCATGTTACATTGCCCTACTGCCAAGTGTTTGCTGGGTAACAATCGATAAATGATCGTTCCCATATCACCTATCGAAAATTCGATATCACCAATTATTAAAAAAAGAAACCACTTCGACTGGTAATCAATTCCCCGTAGTTTTGATACACGTATCTCTAATTAATTGAATTCCGAGCAAGATACATGTTGCTGTTACACACGTTCCACTAATGATCGCCGGTTCGTAATTAACTTGCGGACACGATTCGTTCCCGATAGCGTGCATCCTCACTTTTCCGATTGCAGCCTTACATCCGGTCAAATCATGCTATTCGCGCTGTGAACTTAGCCTCTATGAAATATTCCGTTTTACCCCTTCCACCGTCCGCGTCCCTCAATGTCCCATTCTATCGCGAATTCCCAGCAGGAAACGGAAGGAAATCTCCTGGAGTCTCGAATCACCTCCTTTTCCCCTACTCTCCTCTCGTTTGCTCGCTCCCGACAATTCCTCGGGTATTTTCACCCCCGTCCCATCATCCCTCCCCCCGTGAGCGTATGCCGCCTCCTCCGCCGTCTTCTATAAATGCGCGAGAGACTTTTCCAGCTCTCGAAATACCCGAGATCATGGAACGTGTGAATGCATACGTATATTTGAACCGAGCGCAGGGGGCAAAACGGACCGCCGGTCGAGATGAGACTTTTTTTTTATACCCCGAAACTGGTTGGCGTGGTCCATTTCGCCCCGTGGTTCCGTTTTGGCTCGTTCTCCCCTACCTCGGGATCGAGTACGTATGCGGTCGTCGCGACACTCCGGTAGAGGCATTCTCGAGAATGCTCAAACGAGAGTAAGAGGATCCTCTTCGAGAGCTTGGCGAAGACGTCCGGAGAAAAATCTCTTTCCCTCCGTCTCAGCTCTTCTCATCTTTCGCACAGACTTCGCATTCGCCCCTTCGCCGTCAATTTCTTTTTCGTTTCATTTTTTTTTGTTTTTTTTTGCTAGCGAAAAGCGGAAAGATCGCGGAAAACGAGGTGCGAACCGCCCGAGCAAAAGAGACACTATCTTCAGTCGCCGTACGGCTGTAGACTGTGTACATACGTATGGACTTTGTGGAGTTTGCAGTGGTGTGCGACGCGGAGACGTGAGAGAAATAAGGGAATAGAGCGAGTTGACGGAAATACCGGGGAAGTGGCCGAGACGCGGAGATGGAAAAGGATGGAAGGAAGGCGCCTGATAAGAGACATATTGACGGTGACGGTGGGAGAAAAATCGTTGGATAGCGATAGATACGTTTATTCGCAGCGCGAGAGAAAATGGTCCCCTTAAAATTGACAGCCGAACAAGATATATAACATATATGATACATATATCCATTATATATATATATATATATATATATATATATATATATATATATATATGTATATGTGTATTTCCCTGATGTTGCTATGTTTTTAGTTTATTTTACGGCTTCATAATTATTTTTGGTTACTTTTGCTTTATATTCTTTTGGATTATGCTTTATCATCGCTTGTGATACTTTATTTCCTTGTAGTATTTTTATTATTATTGTTTTCGCATTACCTTATGTTATTTTTACAGTTTTCATTTATGCTGGTTTTTGAATTACTTGTAATCTGTATTTTGTGGCACGGTGTTCTTAGGGGGCTTAGGCCCTAGAACACGAAATAAACAAATCTATCTATCTACCTATATCATGTATATGTATATATATATATACACATGACAGAAGGTGCGTCCCGTCCGAGGTTTCCCGACCTCCGCACGGAAATTTCATGCACTCCAGCACGGTAAAATACTTTGTTCTGATTGGTCCGTTCATTCAAATTTATAATGCTTATAACTAATTAACTATTGCGAATTTTAAAAAACGGCTTTGTAACTTTGCTCACATCACGACCAACTACCTGTCAGCAAAGTATGTGAAAAACTTCCTAAATCACCCTGTATATATATGTATATTGTAATGATCGCGCGAATGAATAAAGCGCGTATTTAGTTTGGGGGCGGATATTATTAGTACAGTCTCATGTAAATATTCCGAGCACGAACTGTCCGTCTATTGTCAATCCTAACTAATATCGTGTGTCTCAACGAATAGTCAGCTATATATTCGTTACAATATATATAAAATCGTCAATGATGTGGATTGAAAGCATCGATGAATGATTGGTTCGGAATTGGGATTCAGCGTCATGGGGGGGGG
>JAPYZC010004349.1:0-19551 GCA_030522665.1 Ichneumoninae sp. A BG-2022a
TATATATATGGGTTTGGTGCTTTGGATGGAGGCGTTGCTCGTTACACGGAAAGTTTTGAATATTCTCGGGGATCGAATTTTGCCGCGGGAATGTCTACTTACCCCGAGACCGGATGCTACACTTTGTCGAAGCTCGGGGGTGACGATCAGTTCTATCGCAAACTCCGCTACGGACTCACCTGAAAGGAGAGAATAAAAAAGATATATTTTCCATTAAAATTCATTTGAGGGCGAGTAGACGGTGACTTCGTTACAAAGTCTATAAAAGTCCCTGTAAAAGTCCCCTCATCAACGCTCCCGTCGCACGGACTTTCTTTTCGATTAGCGCTTGATATTAAACGACGATCGAAAAATCGCTCATCGTCCGATCATTGAAGTTTCACTCATTTTTTCTTTCTCATGAATATTTATCGTCGGGATGTTTTTATTTTTATTTTATTTTTTTATAGAGATTTATACGGGATTGATGAGATGCCGGCGTTGGACTGGACGAGGCGTGGCTCGCAAGTTTAGTTTTTTTTTTTTTGTTTTATAAAATGACCTCTCCGTGTCGAGGAGTGTGGTCAGTTTTGTCGCTATATGATATTTTTTTTCGTCAAAAAATGTTTTTTCGAGATTTTTATTAAAACTTGTCGAGTCTTATGAAAAGTTGTTAATTTTTATGAAAACAGTTCAGTTTAATGGTCTAAAACATAGGAAAATCATATTTACAAAAAAATTCTGGATGTGCGTGTATTTTAGACCCGAAACTTGCTTAGAATTTTTTTTTTTTATACATGGAAAAAAACACCAAATTCAAAGCAAATTTAAAAATCTAAAAAAATTCACACGTATTCAGAAAAATGCACGAATCATTTTCGTAATAAGAAACATTAGATTGCCGGGTCATTTGTTAAACAATTAATATTTTTTAAATTTGTTCGTGACATTTTGGACTTTTTATTATGCAAAATAAATGTTATCAGTACCTTTAATATGCATGCATTTTTTCATATTTTTATACCATCGAGAAGTATTTGCAATTTTATCTCACTTGTGCGAAATGAACACCAAACGACACAGCTAACTTAACAGTAAAATAAGTTACAGATTCATATTCAAACTAAAATAAGTCACATATTCATATTCACACTAAAATAAGTCACAAATTCATATTCACACTAAAATAAGTCACATATTCATATTCACACTAAAATACGTCACAAAAATTCCCTGCCGCAGCAAAATATTTTGCCGCCCCCATCTTAATCAGGCAAATGAGTTACGGTAACAAAATTCTGTCTGACCCAACAATTTTTTTTTCTCCGTCCGGCTGTCGAATCGAAGGTCTCTCGAGACAGGGAACGACGCAAGCTGTAACTATCTGCTGTTTGATCGATCGTCGCAAATAAAATTCAAAGATAGTACGAGTTCGATGCCCCTTTCCCCCCGTCCCGAATTCATATCATGCAGTATGGATTATGTGGATGGAATGGGTAAATAAAAAGAAAAATGCACAGCGCACCGCCCGGCACGGAAATACATTGCAGCGCCGTGTTTGCCCGCGCTATAACACACAAATGGATACGCGAACTTTAAACGGAAAAAAAAAATCCTGCAAAGTGAAATTGTCGATTATCGGTACTGGCAGTGCGCGTACGTAAACATAAGCTTGCCGAAGTTTTTTCGGTAAAAATGTTCATAGCCCCGTGCAAATATTTGCATCGATCGGGAGGCGCGGCTACGTTCGGCGCTGGTCCATCGTATCCCCGCGAGCTTTGACCCGATGAAATATGAACGGAACGAAATCCATTTTTAATCCGCACTTCCGCGCCTCCCGTTCGAGAGGGCATTGAATTTTCATCAAACCCGCGTCGACTTCCCTCCGCCCCGGGCCAACTTAACGGCGACCCCCCCCCCCCCCCCCATTCGTTACACGGTGCATATAGCGACGCAATATGTACGACTCGTTTCACGTACGCGCTGCACTCACGTTAACAGAATTTTCCACGAGCTCCCGTTTCATCGGAGAAAGTTGTAAATGGATACGCGTCATGTCATTGGTTTTATGATGGAGTGAAGTTTTTCTTTTTTTTTTTGTGAATGCGGCAGTTTTTATATAACACACGTCGCGGGAGAAATAAATAGTTCCATCGTTTGTTTTTCAGATCACATATATTATATAGGTTATACATATTGTAACGAAAGAGCGACTGCATAACGCGCGTATCTGGTTTTGGGGCGGATATTGTCAATAATGATAAACGTTAATTCCGACCACGTAATGTCACACGTCAGTTCGCATTGAAAGTCTCGTCGAGACTCGCTGACATGACGATCGATCTTGTGTCGATCGTCCGTTCATTTGTCTATTGTTAAACTAAAAAAATAAAATATTGGCAAAATAGAAAAAAAAGTAGGGTCAGTGGCGGTCAATGATAGGGTCAGAGGAGGTCAATAATAGGGTCAGAGAAGATCAATGATAGGGTCAGAGGAGATCAATGATAGGGTCAGAGGGGTTTAATAATAGGTTCAGTGGCGGTCAATGATAGGGTCAGTGGTGGTCAATAAGTGGGTCAGAGGTAGTCAATGATAGGGTCAGAGGGGTCAATGATAGGTTCAGGGGTCAATAATGGGACCATAATAGTGGGGCTTAAAATTATAAGGGCATACGTCTTTTAAAGGACTTTCAATAATAAGGACATAAGTCCATACAGAACTGCGACCGCGAAGCGCGCGAACCACCAGCTCCACCAGTATATGTATATTTTTACTTATATACTTTTACTGCAACAAAGTTTTTATAGATGTGACAATTTTTATGACGAACGACACTGGAGAGAGCCAACCATAAAGCACATCGATCCTATGGTTTAAAAAAATCCTGACCGGTGACCGATGCAATATGTACAACTAACGAGTTGTACATATTGCATCGGGGGATGCACCGTGTAACGAACGGGAGCTCGCCGTGAAGTCACCGGTCAGTATTTTTTTCGAATTTTCGCCGGGTGGCGAATCCGTAACGTGAAACGTCACGTACGCGCTGCACTCACGTTAAAAGAATTTTCCACGAGCCGCCGTTTCATCGGAGAGTTGTAATGTCATTGGTTTTATGATGAAGTGAAGTTTTTTTTTTTTTCTTTTGTGAATTTGACAAGTTTTATATAGCACACGTCACGGGAGAAATAAATAATTCCATTGGTTTTTATATATATGGATATATATATATTTTTTTTTTTACTGCAACAAAGTTTTCACAAATGTGACCATTTTTATGACGAACGACACTGGAGAGAGCCAACGATGATCCACGTCACTCCCGTGCTTAAAAAAATTCGGTGACAAAAAAAATTGGAATGAAATTTAATGTGCCGGACTGCAAGTTTTTATGTAAAAACTGTATATTAAATCTAATGTACACTGAACATTAAATTCCATACGAACTTTTTTACAGTATAGTTGCCGTGTATGTGTTGAGTTCGATTCTATCAGAGTTTATCTCACGGTACAAAAATCCACACAAATTTTTGCTGCTTCCGAAAAAAAAAAAATTCCGCTCTCATGTGAAGATTTGACGGAAGTTTTTATGCAAAAAGTGGTATTTTAAATCTAATGTACAATTGTGATAAAAAATTAATATACTTATTCACCGAAATTAAACTCAATTATAAAAATGAAAGAATTCCCAATATTTTCCCAATACACTGAACATTAATTTTTCATCACAATTGTACACGAAATCTACAATTTTTTCCATAAAAACTTCCAGTCCGGTACATTAAGTTCCATACGAACTTTCTTTACAGTCTAGTTGCCGTGTACGTGTTGAGTTCGATTCCATCAGAGTTCATCTCACGGTACAAAAATCCACACAAATTTTCGCTGCTTCCAAGAAAAAAAAAGAAAAAAAAATTGCGCGCTCATCGCACGCGTGTGAACCGTAGCGCATGTCTGCGTCCCGTCGAGACGTTTGTGGCTCTCGTTATCGGTCCTCGCATATGATAAAAGTAAATTAAATTCCTACGCGACGTGAGCGCAAGGCGAATACCCGTGAGCCTCCTCGAGTTTGGTATCGCGAGCGGGAGAAAAATATTCCCGTTTTCGAAGCGGCCGAAGAGGAGGAAGCGAGAAAAGAAGTTCACCGCGCGCCGATCCATATCGCTTGCACCGTTCGAACTACCGCCCCGACGATCTGCAATTTTGCATGCTTCTATCCCAAGAGGACGTCTTCAGCCCGCCGCTTCCACTTCGCTCCCATGTTGTCGCGGGTATTTCCCGTAATTCGATCCGCCGAAGCTTTCCGCGAAGCGCGTAACCAACTTCGCAGGAACTCCACATGGATTCCGATACCTTACACCTGACTCTAATAAAAATTTGCACGGAATTCAATGCACCGTTCTGGAAGTTTCTGTGCAAAAACTGATACCTTAAATTTTAGCACTTTATAAAGACATTGGGAATACTTTAATAATTATTATATAATACTTATTTTTAATAATTTAATTTATTTTCAATAAAAAAAACTGTTCATTTAAAATAAAAATTATTATAATTATTTAGAAAAATTAATGTTCAGTGTACTATAGACATGGTAATACTTTATTTTTAATAACTTAATTTGTATTTAATGAAAAAGTACATTAATTTCAAAGTACATTAAATTCATCACAATTGTACATTAAATTTAATATACCAGTTTTTGCATAAAAACTTCCAGTCAGATTAAATTTGCTATTTTTTTAACAGTGCTGTAAAAAAATTGTAAATTGAATGTACAGATATTGAAAGCTTTTGTGCATAAATCAAAATATAAAATTGAATTTACAAATATTTATGTACAATTACAGTACTTTTTAAGTCATTTTAAAATACTTTTATTAAAAATACCACTTTTTTATAATTTCTTTTTACCGTACATTAATTTCACATAACATTTGTATATTAAATATAAATATATTAATTTACGGATAAAATCTTATGTTACATTATGTTACATTGTTACATTAAATTGTTACATTAAATTCAATGTAAAATCACGACAAAAAATTAATGGACATCTACAACAAAATTAAAGAAAATGGTTGAAATTAAAGTACTATTGTACTAAAAAATTAAAGAAAATTATAAAAACTAAACTATTTCTAAAGTACTTAATACACTAAAAAAATTAATTTTTCATCACAATCCTACATGAACCTAAACCCACCACTTTTTCCCTAAAAACCTCCACACGAAACTTAAACTCCATCCAAATTTCCTGTACATTCCAGTTACCCCCCCCCCCCCCGGCGTCGAGTTCGATTGTATCGGAGTTGATCTCTCGCATTTTGCATGCTTCTCGCGTCCCAAGAGGCAGTCTTCAGCCCGCCGCTTCCACTTCGCTCCCGCGCCGTCCGAAGTATTCCCGGTAATTCGATCCGCGGAAGCTTTCCGCGAACCGCCCGAGCCCGCTTCCCCGAGAGCTCCACCTGGATACCGATACCTCACGCACACCCAACCGCACACCCAACCGACACGCCGACCGGAGTGACTCGAGAAATACATTTCCTCGTCCCTTCCCAGTCATCCCTCAGGCCTTCGAGGGGTTTCGAATTTCAGCGAAATATGCCCGTCGAAGGAAGCCGCGAATGCTCTCGCGACAAGGCAAAAGAACCGCGAGCTTTGGGCTGAAAGAAAGATCGACAGCTGGAGAAAGAAACAGGTCTAAGTTGGACGGGTGAAAACGGCTAAGGTGGGGCGCGGATTGGGCGGACCTGGGGTGGGGGGGGGGGGTTGAGGCGATGCTGGGATGGAAAAGCAACGAAAGGGATATCGCATGTATATGTGCACCTTATAGCCAGCGGGTACAACCGAAGAAAAGTTTCGAGTTTAAAAGCCCCGTTGGGTTAATGGACTCGAGGGAGGCTGCGATGGTTCTTTCGATCCCGGTGAATCCGAGGATCCAGGAGCCTTTTACCGGGAGCCGGTGAATTTGTCGAAGAGGCATTGACGAACGGGAGGAGAAAGAAGTCGCGCCAAGGGCTGCGTCGCTCTTATTTCCATTGTGGGGCGCGGGGGAGGGGCGGATGTCGACCCCCCCCCCACCGGCGCGAGCGAGCTTCCACCCCCTGACCGGAGGTCTCCGCGACTTTCGACTTCGCTTTCACTCTTTTTTCAACTGTGGAGATTCTTTGTTGGATTTCTTGGCTCTCGCTTTTTTTTAATCCGAGTGTTCTTGTCGATTGCCTGCGGCGAGTAGCCGTGCGAAGACGCCACTCGACTCGTGTGGAAGGGGTCAAGTCGCCGGAGGAGACTCGCAAGGGCTGGGCACGGTAACGTTGGTGACAACTCCTCTGGACCGCAAGGGTCCGTAATTATTTTCGTGTTGATTTTACAATTTTTTTGTTGATTTTACAATTTTTTTTTGTTGATTTTACCATTTTTTTGGTTGATTTTACCATTTTTTTGGTTGATTTTACAATTTTTTTTGTTGATTTTACAATTTTTTTTGTTGATTTTACAATTTTTTTGTTGATTTTACAATTTTTTTTGTTGATTTTGCAATTTTTTTGTTGATTGCACAAATTTTTTTGTTAATTTTACAATTTGTTTGTTAATTTTACAAATTATTTCATTAATTTTACAAATTATTTCATTAATTTTACAAATTATTTAATTAATTTTACACATTTGCTTGTAATATCAAGTAGAACAATTTTGTAGACGTTTTGGAAGAAAGAGTTTGTTAAACGTACAAACCTTTTTACTTTGGGTCGCGTTGATGTTTTACCGAAGAAAAAAGGAACACCACTTTACTCAAATGGACATGGAGTCGTGCGTGACGATTCTTCGAGTGTGAAAAAGAAGGTGCGAAAAATATACTATTTTGAGTGAGAGACGATCGGGGGGGGGTGAAGGTCGACAGTGTTTCCTCATACGACACTCTCGCAAGCGGAGAGTTATTCTCTTCGCCTCAGGTAGGCGCAGCAAGCCGGATGGACCTTCGAACTGTAATCCGTTTTGGGCGAGAACTGCTAGCTGGCCGAGCATATACATGTATCGCGCGCGCGGCCACGAACTCGCCGCCGCGATCCTGTTTAGCATATAGAGGCAATAAACTGGTGATTTATGATTTCTTGTACAATAACCGGCGCGACTTCGGGACCGCAGTCGGAAGGTCCCGATCGAGCGAAGATTCCACGACCGTATATATAAGCTCGCAGTAACCAGCTGGTCCGGGGACTTTGCCCCGCCAGTGGGCTTTTTACTGCTACCGTAACATTTTTTTTCTCGGCACGGTGCATCCATGTCCCTTTAATATTGCATCATCGCGCGGAGGGATTCGGATGAAATTTTGATATACAATTTTTATTTTTTTTTTTAGTGGAAACTCAAACAGGGACGTGTGTGTCCAAGTTTAAGGTAGTCTTTGTGAATAGAAACTTCGCATGAGTTTCAGAGAACTGAGAGGGAATTGCAAACACTTCTGGATGGTCTAAAAATCTGAAAAAATCAAGCATGTTAAAGGTGCTGAAAAGATTAATTTTGCATAATAATAATTCCAAAATTTCATTAACAAATTGATGAAAAATTAAATTGTTCAACAAATCCCGCGGAAACCTGTTTTTTAATAAAAATTATTCGCTGACTTTTCTGAAAACGTATGAATTTTTTCAGATTTTTTAATTCACTGTGACTTTTTGTTTTTCTATGTGGAAAAAATGTGTATAAAGTCACGGAATTAAAAGTGTCTTTAAAAATCTAGAAAAATTCATACGTTTTCAGGAAAATGAACGAATCCTTTTCATTAAAAAAAAGTTAGGTTTCCGGAAGATTTGTCAATTAAATTTTTCATCAATTTATTATTAACATTTTGCAATTATTATTATTATTATTATTATGCAAAATTAATCATTTCAGCACGTTTAGCAAGCTCAATTTTTTTCAGATTTTTGTACAATCCAGAAGTGCTTGCAATTCCCCCTCATTTCTCTGAAACTTACGCGAAGTGAACACGATTCGCACTACCTTAACGCAGAAATTAAGATAGAATTAGCATTTTTTTCTCGTCAAGGTGCATCCATGTCCCTTCGATATTGCATTATCGCGCAAAAGGTTTTTAATGAAATTTTGATATCCAATTTTTTTTCTCACCTCGCTCATTTTTTCTTTATTTTATTAATTCACTGGAGACTCAAACAGAGACGTGTGCATCCAAGTTTAATGCAGAGCGAGTCCCCGCGTGTGTCCCGTTCGGTTTTGCTCCGTTCGTTCGTCGCGGCTGATCGGGGCGAAGAGGCCGAGGCGAATTCGTCCGGGTTTTCGTGCACGACGCGCTGGAGTGAGTACGGCGAGAGTGCGGTCGCCTGGTAGAGACATTTTCGTGACCGGTTAAATTGCCATCCCATTAGGGTCGGTGACGGCCGCGTGGATCGAGCAAGCTCCCGTCCGTCCGCCCGTCCCTCCTTCCGTCCTTCTTTTTCGCAAGCCCACAGAACCGAAAGCTCGAGCCGTCCTGTCGTTCTCCGCACTCGCGTCCTCGGCCCGCTTACTCCCCTGTCCGCCCCGCTGAAAAGAGAGCACGAGACGCCCACCATCGACTGACGACCGTCGGGACGCGAGGGTAGAGGAGACGGGACGAATTTGCATTTATATCGACTGCAGCCAGGCCAAAAACGGAAATATTAAATTCATTTAACTGTGAGAGACCCCCGGCGCGTCTCGTCAACGTAACGATGACGTTACCGGCACACTTTCAATTACCACGTAAGTGGGATCGATTTTCAATCGTATACTGTGCGTATAAAATTTTTCTCGCCTTACCGGATATCAACACGATAGACATCGAGTGACTATATATATTTAAACAATGCAAAAAAAACTTGTGTCATCGGAATATATGTACCTAATAACTATGTACAATACAGTTCCTACAACACACCTATAAAATGACGAAGATCTTGACTATAGTGACCACCAACCATGATTATAGAAATTGAAGTGATTATAGTGATTATAGTAATTACAGTGATTACAGTGATTTACAGTGATTACAGTGATTATAGTGATTATAGTGATTACAGTGATTACAGTGATCACAATGATTTACAGTGATTACAGTGATGACAGTGATTACAGTGATTGTAGTGACTATGGTGATTATAGTGATTATAGTGATTATAGTGATTATAGTGATTATAGTGATTATAGTGATTATAGTGATTATAGTGATTATAGTGATTATAGTGATTATAATAGTGCTTATAGTGCTTATATTGATTGTAGTGCTTATAATGATTGTAATGATTGTAGTGATTATAGTGATTAGCGTTTATGAACTATATACATGTTTCGTCACAATTGTCATAGATCAACTGTTCGACGCATATTTAATTGCTTGAACTAAATAATTTTATCCGTACTACGCTGCAGTCCAAGGAGCCCAAGGATATAGTCAATATCCTCTAATATATCCTCGGATAAAGAATAGAATGTAAACTTGGACAAGTATATCTTTGTTACCCTCGCCTGACCAGGATAAGTATATCGGATCACACATTTTACGAGTTTAATAAAGTACCGGGTAAGGTGAGTATCCGTACTTGTTCACTGAAGTTCAGGAGGCGTGCAAAAGTTACCGCACTAAACGTAGTGGCCGCGAAGGGGATAGTCTCTCTACTCTATTCGCTTCGGGAAGTTATATATACTACTTTGCCAGCGCCGAGCTGCGGACCCCGTCTCGACGAGGCATTAAGAGACGGCTTTACGACCGGTCCGATGGCTGCGCTCGGTTTCAACCCCTCGGCTTTTCCAGGCGACGAAACCGGCACGCGAGACTGAAACTCGAGCGCTGACCGAGCCAACGAGCATCGGGGACTCGCCCTATCACGCCGGGGAAAACGCGCGAGAGAATGAGAAGCGATAATGCGCGATAAATGCCTTCATCGATCTCGTTACACGCGAAAAGTAAGAAGCCAGGCTTACGTCCGATCGCTTAGGCGAACAGCGCACGCTAAACTCTGACTACTCGGGGATAAATTTCCTGAAAATCCACTTTTTCAAATAATCTCACACCCCGACGGCCGAAAAGCGATAACGCCAATCAAATCGACAAGTGCACCGGCCTTTCCACATTAACGTATTGCAATAAAAAATGGGTAACTTTAGGAAACATTTTTTGTCCTAAAATAGAAGTTTCGGTTAAGAACAAATTTGTAGAGACAATATTGTTCTTGTTAATTTTTTTTTTATATTTGTAAAATGAAACATTTTTTTCTAGTACAATTAACAACTTTCTTTTTGTAAAAATACCAACTTTATTTTTGTAAAACTAACAACTTTCTTTTTGCAAAACTACCATTTTTTTGTTGTAAAACTACCAATTTTCTTTTTATAAAACTACCAACGTTCTTTTGGTAAAACTACCAATTTTCTTTTTGTAAAACTACCAATTTTCCTTTTGTAAAACTACCAATTTTCTTTGTGTAAAACTACCAACTTTCTTTATGTAAAATTGTCACAAAATTAATTGGTACTTATTTTACCGTATAAACATAAAACTTCGTAAAAGTTTTCAACAAAAAAAAACGAGATAATAGTTCTCTCGACGGAATCGCCAATTGCCGCGGATTCTATGAAATCCGGATCGCCGGTATCTCGTGAAAGCAGGCGGGGATTAAGATTATGTCCATTTCGATGTGTGCTTAATAGGTCGCGGTTTGAACGAGTGAGTCAAACGGGCCCTTAAGCCCCGTTTGCAGCGAGTGTTCGGAAGTGGTTATAATAGTCTCTCTCTCCATGAGTGACTTCGCGTGCCCCGTTCATTCGACCGGAAGCACGCGAGAGACCCAGTAAACGCTCCATTACGCCGGCGAAACGTGAACGGCCGATGTGTGCGATACACAGGAACGCGGAACGTCCGCGTACACCGGTATATACCGATTCGGTACTGACATACACAGAGTCGGGAGTTTAAACATCTATATGGATGCTCGTAGTCCAGCGGCTAGTTCCCTTGGAAATGAACCTTCGGGTGGCCCTTTAACCTCCCGGCGAACTGACCACCCGCTAGCCGGCACGACGGACACGCCCGCACACTCGGCTTCACATCATTTACATATGTTGCATTGCGCCCGGCAGGACGAAGGGGCGGTCTGGGAGGAAACGGAGCGAGGGACACACGGGAGAGACAAATTCAGAGGCTGCAAATTATAGAATATTAAATATGGAAAGATATGTAGACGCTAAAGTGTATGTATAGATGCAGATGCAGATGAGGTGGTTGGAGGTGATATCGTTGAGCCCGGTTTAGACTTAACTGTTAATGCGTTGCACTGCCGATTGCGAGGTAATTTAGGGTGCTTTGGGGAATGGTATTTTCGTAAGAGGCGATCCAATCGTTGGGGTGTTTTCAGAAGTTTAAGTTTTTGGACGTTTGTCAGAAAGGTGGGCGACCGATTGGGGAGAAGATAAGTATGAACAAGTATTCGGTGACCAGCTCTACGGTGTAGGGTTGGAGAAGAAAGTATTAGGTTCTACAAGTTATATAACTAGATCTACACGTTATAGCATTAGATCTAGAAGTTATAGAACTAGACCTACAAGTTATAGCATTAGATCTACAAGTTACAGAACTAGATTCTACGACTTATAGAACTAGATCTAGAAGTTATAGCATCAGATCTACAAGTTATAGAACTAGATCTAGAAGTTATAGCATTAGATCTAGAAGTTATAGCATTAGATCTAGAAGTTATAGCATTAGATCTACAAGTTATAGAACTAGATCTACAGGTTGTAGAACTAGATCTACAGGTTGTAGAACCAGATCTACAAGTTATAGCATTAGATCTACAAGTTATAGCATTAGATCTACAGGTTGTAGAACCAGATCTACAAGTTATAGAACTGAATATACAAGATATAGAACTAGATCTACAAGTACGACATTTTAAACATGAAAAGACTTGTGCGTACTAAAGTATAGGGTAAACGTGGTGAATATGACCCACCTCGATTAACACGTAAATCAATGATATATGGACCGGGCCGTATTCCCCACTTTTACCCTATAATATATCGTCGCACGGAGTAATTCCATTGTTAAGGCAAGTTTAAACTTAGATGCCAACGAATTAGGCTGCCGATTGCAAGGTAATTCAAGGTGATTTGGGGAACATTATTTTCTTTCGACACGGAATCGTCGGGGCGTTTTCAGGTCCTTAAGTTTATGACTAATTACCAGAAAGACAAGCGGTCTTCTGCCGAAGTTTTCATCCACCCAAATGTGAGAACAAATATATAAATGGTGACCGGCTGTTCCGGTTCTGCCTGAGATAACAAAAATGAACGTTAATAGAGTTAATACATTTGTTCGCTATCAATTACCATCAACTCGTCAAGACTGTCTCCCGTTTATCGCTTAACACAAAAAAAAGAAGAAAAATAAAACCATTGCCATATCAGCCGAAATTGCCTTAGCGCAGAAACTAAACACAGTAGGCGAAATTGCGCAAAGTCTTGTACAGCTAGGCCGGCGAAGCGTTCACTCTGCTCACGTTCGCGTGGATTATCCACATCTGTGGATGAGGTTCAAGGACCACTCGACCGGGATTTTGGTCTCGTGGATCCCGAATGTCGCGTAATTGGATTCCTGAAGGACGACGAGACGTGGCAAGGGGGCGAAAGGGGGCGACGTCGGCTCATTCGGGAGACCATCGTTAATCTGCGGGACGCAGAGACGGGGATGAAGGAAACGAGGTAGACGATACAGATGGGATCTTCGTGTCGGAACGTTGAGTTTCCGCGATGCTTTTTCCTTTCTTCATTTCGAGTGGAGCGAGAGAACGATGGCACGCGTCGAGTTTTCCCGGTCGAGTTATCGACGAGTCGAGAGGATGACCGGGCAGGACACCGATGGGGATGAGAAGAGGAGCGAATACACTGCATTCGGGTGATTCGACGGTCGAAGTGTTTTCGTAGCCGGGACTCACAGTTTTAGAAGTTTAAAACGGTGGGACGCGCCCGAAGAAGAAAGGTTAGCGGCCAATTGCGAGGAAGATAAGTTTGACCAAGTATTCGACTAGGACGGCCGATTTCACGGTGTAGGTTTGGAGGGGAAAATACCAGATCTGCAAGTTATAGAATTAGATCTACAAATTATAGAACTAGATTTACAAGTTATAGAACTAGATTTACAAATTATAGAACTGAATATACAAGTTATAGAAGTATATCTACAAGTTATAGAACTAGGTCTAAAAGTTACAGAACTAAATCTACTAGCACTAGATGTACAACTTGTAGAAGTTGATCCACAAGTTATAGAACTAGAATTACAAATCGTATAATAAGATCTGCAAGATGTAGAACGAGATCTACAAGTTATAGAACTAGATCTACAAGTTATAGAATATTAAACATAGAAATATATGTACACTGTAAAAATAAAATGTAAATTTAATGTACTGGAACTTGAAATTTGCTGACATTACTCATATTAATTAAACATTAATGTAATTTGCTTGTAAAATAAAAATACCAGATATTAAAATTGCAAATCTTTTGCTGCAAAATTTACAAAAATGTTCGTGAAAAATACAAATTTTATTGTAAAATTGCAACGCACATGTGTTTGAAATATCGGAAACGGTTTATGTAAAAAAGCTTCCAATACTGTTCATTAATTTTCAACCAACATTTTTTCACAGTGTACACACTAACGAATGTATACAGATGCACGGCATAATTCCAGGAGATATCATTAAGTCAAGTTTAAGCTTACATGCTAACGAATGTCGCTGCCGATTGCAAGGTAATTTTCAGGGTGATTTAGGGATGGTATTTTCGTTCGAGACGTCCCAATCGTCCGGGCGTTTTCAGGGGTTTAAGTTTACGACCACAATTATTATAAAGATAAGCGCTCTTCTTCCGAAAAGCAAAGTTTTTATTCACCTAAATGTAAGAACAAATATGAATGATCCGCAGACTCATCCGCTGCTCCGCCAAATAATAAATGTTTCCATTCTTCATTTCGAGTGGAGCGAGAGAACGATGGCACGCGAAGAGTTTTCCCGGTCGAGTTATCGACGAGTCGAGAGGATGACCGGGAGAGACACCGATGGGAATGAGAAGAGGAGCGAAACCACTGCATTGAGGAGATTCGGAGGTCGAAGTGTTTTCTTAGTCGAGACTCACAGTTTTCGAAGTATAAAACGGTGGGACGGCGAGGAAGAAACTCGGCCCGGGTGGAAAAGAAACGGGCGCAAAAAAAGGCAGTGACTGGGGAGACTTCTTTCGCACCGAGAGAACCAAGTTTTTGTGCGGGAGGTACTCGGCCGAAATTTCCGGCCCGGGCAGCTTGTTAACCGAAGCGCCGAAACAATACTCCGCCCCGCTCTTATCTGATCCGCGGACGAGCGAAGGCACTTGGGTTTCTCGCTCAAAAGCCACCAACGGCTGGATTAACGGCGCGAGATCGCAAATTGCTCGATAAAATGTATAAACGTCTCTCGCTAACTCGCGAATCGAAATTCTAAGCTTTTTTTTTCTTTTTCCTTTTAAGGTAGTACTTAAAGAAAAAGAAAAAAACCTGCGGACCGTTTGACCCCACGTGAGCTCAGAAAGAATTGAGCGACGAATTGCGAATCCTTCTCGATGGGATACAAATATGAAAAAAATCAACCATATGGAAGGTAAAATTTGTTGAACAATTTTTTTATTTCATTCATTTGTTGATAACATTTTGGAACTATTGTTATGCAAAATCAATCGTTGCAGCATCTTCTATATGCTTGATTTTTTTCAGAATTTTATCCCATCGTGAAGTGTTCGCAATTCGCTTTGAACTCACGCGACGTCGAACTGTCCGCTCGTACGACTTTAACTTTCAAACCGAAGCACAATTCCTTCCCTCCCATTTTACAAATTACAAACCTGGTTATTTATATCACTCTTCAAAGCGTTCGGTTCAACAGACATTAAAATATGTTTTATTTATATTTTGTATTTATTAAGTAATTAAATTATTTACATAAATAAATATAAATAAATGCAAATATCTGTGCATTATTATACTTTTCATTATTCCGGGTCCTGGCGCACAAAAATTCAGTTTCGCATCCGGCAATAAAGTACGTGCTCTCGCACCGTCTCGGAGGATTCAGAAAGAGATTGTAGAAAAAATCTCATATGGAAAAGAAAAAAAATTTGAAAAAAGATAAGATCGACCAAAAACCCTCCAACCGTTCAGACGTCAAGAAAAATGTGTTTTTCGGTGGAGAGGATCAGGTGCCCCCAGCAGAAGATGTTTCTTATTTCAAAGCGTGATATAGCGGCAAGAGGGTCTCCCTATAGTCGCATTGATTTTTCCCGAGCAACGACAGAGTGCCTTTCATGGCTGTTGACTTTCCTTCTAGGATCCCAGCGCGAGGATGCTGGATTCTCCTGTCGCAATGGGATCTCTCCAAGCCCATGGTACACATCGGACGAGAGGAAAAATTTCATCCGTCTCTTCCGTGCCCGTTCTATAAAAAATAAATAGAAATTCCACAATACTCATTCCCACCCGCGAAGCTGCCTTTGATGCAAATGTACCAGCTTTACTGTACATTTTCTGCATTATTCTGTCTTATTATTTTTTTTGGTAATTACAACAACAAAAAATGTGTTTTGAACATCCGACTGTCTGCTACACAGTAAAAAATGTTTTCGTAAAATCGGAGTCCCAAATTTCGTATAAATAATTTTGTTAAATAAGTGACAAGCGAGTTTGAGACTTATTTATTTTTGAAATTTATTTAATTAATATTTTAATATACGAACCTGTCCTTTTAATTCCCGTGTCATTGACAATTTTCGTTTGTAAAACTGAAAAATTGTTGTCGACAACTTTTTCGCATTATTGTTATGTAAAATCTAGGGCATAATACGCCAACAATAATAAGGCATAATGAATACGTTCCGTTGATAACTTTTTCGCATTGATACGCTTGATTTTTTTTTTCCGATTTTGGGTACATAACGAAGTGCTGGAAATTTCGATCGAATAAAACTTTTGCTTGGGACTCTAAGTGCGAAAATTCGTGTCTCTACACAGATTTTCCAAATTTTCGAAACAAAAAAAAATGTTCAAACGTTTGAAAATTCTCAAAAAAAATGTGTACAAATTCTAAGAAATCAAAAAATTCATTTCTAGAGAGGAAATAAAACCTTTTCCGATTTTCCTAACAATTAATTGTCTAAAACAATTAAACGATAACTTTTTCGCATTGACACGCTTGATCTTTTTTTTTTTCAAATTTCTGGCATTTTCGCTACGTGCCAAAATTTCGATCGAACAAAACTTTAGGGACTCCAAGTGCGATGCACTTTCAACCGTCCGAGCCCAGGTACCTCACCCTTGCAGACTGGATGGTCCACTGCACCGAGTCAGTCAATTTCCACCCAAAACACGCCTAAAACCCAAGCCATCCCCATGAGTCCACTGGACCAGCGACCCGCTGCGAACGGGAACGGCGGACGGCGCATCTCGGTTTCTCTCGATCGAACCCACGACGATATTTTCGGACGTGTTGGAGCGGCCCTAACGCCCGCGGGGACCGGTCCTCACGGTCTCCGCTGTACGTCTCTCCGTGCGGAGCAAGCAGAATCAGCGGAGGATAAGGAGGAGTCGGGCACAGAGTCGCGGAGCGTTCCTATCGGCCACGCACCGGATAAACATTCGATCCGAGCTCTCGCGTCAGCAGACCGTGCGTTACATACATTCGGAGAAGATATGTGGAGGTTCGAGCGCGATCGTCGCGACTCCATAGGGACTCGGCAAGGTAACTCGACACTTACTCGCGAGATACAGTACACGGCCGCGTTTCTCCCAACCACGTAATTCCGAACGACCGCGCATTTCCGAAAATGACGACCGCGTAAGTCCAACTCGGCCCCTTCTCAAGGTCCACTGAGAAAAAATTACATAGTTAAAGCAACAATACTGACCATTTGTACCATGAAAAATAGTTTCCGAGGGGAACATCTACAATTTATTACGCCAATGACGAAAAATCATGGTTGCACACCCAGAAAAAAATTTATTTGACGGCCACCGTTTATTAAGATTAAGTAAAATATTTATTTGATTTAAATGAATATTTATTTACATTAAGTAAATAGTTACTTAAATGAAATAAATAAATTCTTAAATCAAATAAATATTGTGCTTAATCTTAATAAATAGTTCTCCATGGAACTATTGGTTATAGTAGGAAATACTATCATTTTTCTCAGTGTCCGTTACCTGCTTGGTGGGGAAACAAACGACTCCTTCCCTTTCGCTACCCGCGAATGAAATCGTCGCCGCTGTAATTCCGACAATTTTTGCGTATGGAAAGGGACGGTGGGCAGGTAGGGTGGAGCGGGGCAAAATGGGGCAGTGGGGTAAAACGGGGCAATCTGGTATAACAACATTTTCTAATAATTTTTGAATCGAACCGCGGGGCAAAACGGCACGGAAAATCCTGACGCACCAACGGGGCGAACGCGGGCATCCAAAAATTATTGGAAAGTTTAGTTTTACCGATTGCCCCGTTTTGTCCCGCTGCCCCATTTTATCCCGCTGTACCCTACTTAAGCAGGTAGTGCCTGACAAAAAAAACCAAACCCAAAGCAGGAGGGACCACAAAAAAGAACCCAAACCCAAAAAAGTAGGGACCACAAAAAAAAACAAGCGCTATAAAACCAAACCCAAAAAAGGAGGGACCACAAAAAACCAAACCCAAAAAAGAGGGACCACAATAAAACCAAACCCAAAAAAGAGGGACCACAAAAAAACCAAACCCAAAAAAGGATCGACCACAAAAAAAACTAAACCCAAAAAAGGAGGGACCACAAAAAAAACCAAACCCAAAAAAGGAGGGACCACAAAAAACCAAACCCAAAAAAGGAGGGACCACAAAAAAACCAAACCCAAAAAGAGGGACCACAAAAAAAACCAAACCCAAAAAAGGAGGGACCACAAAAAAAACAAGCGCTAAAAAACCGAACCCAAAAAAGAGGGTATCGGACTTACGCGGTCGTGCTTAATGGGATTGGCTCCCGAGGATCGGAGAAACGCGGTCGCGTACTGTACGCTCATCCGAGCCGGAGGTTCGCAATAATCGCGACGTCGGCCCTGGAAGGCGATTCCGACGCGGACCTTGGTCGAACGCTTAGGCAAACGCTGTTTGGTCCGGGAACACGTATCGGAGATTTTATAATATTTACCGAGTGAGCGCGAACCGCGGGGAACTACCGGGAAGGAGTTATCGGATCGTTTAGAGAGCTCGGATGTATTTATGAGCGGGTCTGGCCTCTCGACACCTCGACGGTTCTCCAAAGAGATTGGCCACACGGGCGAGAGAATACGCCGCTATATCACTCGCGTGGGATCGCTTCACGCCGCGGTCTCGGGGCGAGGAGACCCGAGGAACGAATTCGAGCGAAAGCGATAGGATCGCCTTTGATATATTTAGGGGCATTTTTTTAGCCATTTAATTGGCTTCGCGGGGAACGGGAAGCGTTTTTTTGCGATTTCTTTATGCTGATTTGCGTCCTTTTTATTCCAAGTTCTGGGACGAATGATACAGTTATTGGCCGTTTGGCTCAGTGGTTTAGAAAGGACTCGACCAAATGACTGCCAAATCTGTATGAAGTCCTGGGAGAGTTTTTACACTTTTTTGTACAAGTCCATTTTTCCAGGGTGGCGACTGCTCGTCGAAGCACTCGATCCTCTGATGGTCTCGAACTTGCGACGAGAAACAGAATTCGCCGAAGCTGTCGGGACTTTTCGATGTGAGAGCGTCTTCAGCCGGATTATCGAGAACACCTTCGGTGGTTGTTCTCGAAAGGCGTTACGGTCAAAGTCTCCCCGGAGATGACTTTGACCAGGGAAAGAGTTGGGATAATCGTAACCTGGGACATCCCTTGCAAACTCCGACCCTTGGAATATTCCCCGGCCAATAACTGTACCACTCGCCGAGAATTCCACGCCAGCCGATCGGCGCGTTCGCCCAAGTTGACCTCAACCCGCACCAAAGTGCATAGCAGAACTGGGCAAATACACTAAGTAGTTGAAATACACTGAGTAGGTGAAGCACTTCAAGTACTTCGAGTACTCGATACGAGAATGTTTACTTCAAGTATTCAGGGTACTTTGCCCACCACTGATGCGTAGTCCCACTTGCAGCATCCACAAAGTTACGAAATCCCATCGTGACGAAAGACCCAATCGCGACTCATCTCGTCCGTTTCTCCTTTGGGACTGCACCAGATGTTTTTCGCGGACTCTGACCAAGGACAGACTTGGTCTTTCCACAACCCTTGCAGATTCCGATCCATGGAAGATTGCCCGGCCAATAACTGTATCGGTCGACGAGAAGTCCATGCCAGCCGATCGGCGCGTTCGCCCAAGTTGATCCCAATCCACACCAAAGTGCATGGCAGAGCTGGGCAATACACTAAGTACTTAAGGATGCTTCACACGTACATTCCCAGTCAAAAGTGAGATTCAGTGAGAATTCGAACACTTCCTAATGGTATAAAAATCTGAAAAAAAATCAACTG
>JAPYZC010004350.1:0-10441 GCA_030522665.1 Ichneumoninae sp. A BG-2022a
TTTTTTTTATGTAAAAATATTTATAGAGATATTTAAATGTATCAACTTATGGTTTTTTTTTTTTTTTTTTTATAAAGTTACTGTTTTTCTCTCCGGTGTATTGTGGTGTAAACGATATATAAATGCAATCTACTCCCGACCGTCGAAGTACAAGATGTCCATTTTTCATTTTTCTGTTTCTTCACATTTTATATATATTTATAGAAAAAAAAAACTGCACAGCAACGTAAGAATCGAAGTAGTCAGTTTCGTATAATTACATTCGACTTCTCTCGGTTTTGTTCGGCACGAGGAGTTCTCTGTCATTAGTGCTCAAAAAAACATTATAAATGGAAGGATCCGTTTGGCTGTTTAATCGACGGGTCGTTTGCGCCGTGGCTTTAAGTGGAGATGTCGACGAGGGGAGGGAGCGATCTTCTGGCAGATTCGACTTCGCCGTCATGTCGACTCGGTTCTTTATTCAGATGCGCGAACAAATAAAAAAAAGAGAACAAAAAAAAACAATAAGAGAGATGACGAAGCAGTAACGAACGACTTTGTTGTACAACAGGTTTTTTTTTAGTTAAATATAATATATAAAAAAACAATAATCATTTTATTGAGAATAACCGGTATTCTACGGAAAAATGTTGAGAACGCGTAGGATTTCAAGCCTAAACCGAGCTCTAAACTAAGGTATTTCGTAGATTCCTGCAGTGATATGAAATGTTCTGTTGTAACAATGGCAGCTCGCTCGTTATTCCGTTTCATGTTTCGTGATACCCTTACAGACTTCCGACTTTCTTTTTTTTTGTTCTTTTTCTTTTAATAATAATAATAATGATTATTTCATAATAAAAACAAAGAGAGACGATAGATTATAGCGTCCACAATTGCAATATGCAATCAGCGGCGAACCGATAGATTCCCTAACAAATACATTCGATAAAAAGATTGTTGTTTGTTTTTTTTCTAGTGTCTAGATTGTTGATGACTTATGAAAGAAAGTGTAGTCGATACAATAATAATAATGATAATAATAGTAATAATAATAATAGTAATAATAATAATGATAATAATAATAATGGTTACAATTAACTATAACGTCCATAAAGTATTTTCTTCGCCACTTTTTTTTTGTACACGCTTACTAAACCCATTTTTTTCCGCATCTTGTTGAGAAAATAAATATTAATATTAAATCTGAAATATTATCTCCGTTCGTTATCACTGTTCTGCATCACTTCTGCTACGGTCTTCGTTTTGTTTCTCTTCTTTTTATTCATATTTTTTGTTTTGTTTTTGTTTAATGACACTAATTATAGTTCGTATTATTTATAACTCTAAATTGGCAATGGTTTTTTGCCTAGTAAGTTTATAGGCCTCATTTATATACGGAACATAACTGCGTTCTTATCCGCTGTGTCCTCATCGATATTTATTATTATGTTGTTACTTTTTTTTTTACTTTACACAAATCCACACTGTTCGGAGTTTATCGGATAACTCGACCGTCGTTTCTTACTGCCAGTCTCTAACACTTTTACACTAGAATTCGTAATAATGGTGTTGATCGCTGCTCGTAAAGTTTGTATTTTTTTTGTCCGTGTGCATCCTTTTTTCTTCCTTCTTTCCTTTAGTTTTTTTTTCTTCAAGAACTTATTAGAGGCCTGGTTCGAGAGGTCACCTGTGAGAGCTGTTGCTCTGGTCGTTCATGTCGTACAGAACCTGCGCGATTGTCCTCGACGATTCTACATTGCTTAGTGCCACGCCTGCCAGATGAGGCTCGTATGCTCGTAGGTGTCTGCAATTTCAACGAAAAACAACGGTAAAAAAAATGTTCAAAACGTTATGATACAAAAAATTAAAAAACGAATCTTTCACCTTCTTCCATGCGCAGAGTATATGACTAGGTTTCTGAGAATAAGAGCTGCCGTCAGGCGAATACTTTTGGTCACCGGACCTTCGTTGTCATCCTGTAAACAAAAATCGCACATGTGATCGTCGACTAAAAAAAAAAAAACTTACACACATTCAAAATTCGAAATTCGTTGAAAATGGACACGATATGCAGTGCGGGCTTTGATTCGTTAGTAACGCATGTATACCGGTCAATCGCGTTACGTGCCCGCTATTAGTAACATCCGCCTCGCATTACGGCGCTATTACAAGATGAGCTGAATCGTCGAGGGCCACTTTTCTACTTGTACGAGGAGGCTCAAACATTATTCATCGTGACCATGCTTCACGGAACTTCCGGAGCGCTTACTCTCTAATAAATCGTGCAACACATTGTACTTCTTACATTCAATTGAAAACAAAGTTCGTATCGAGATATTTTTTTGTCGGCGGAGTGCAAATTCGTTTGATTGAGGTGTGCACAATATGCGATCAATTATTGACGAAAAACTTTTTTCAGCGTTGATTTCAAATTTTGTATCGGATGGAACGTTCAGGGGAGTAAAGAAGAGATTAAATTTACAACATACTTTTATCGAACATGGATTTGCAGATAAATTCCAGAAAGCCGGTTTCGATACAAAAAATCATAGCTTTTGCACATTTGATGCTCCGTTTTTACTTTAGGGAATTATTTGTGTTGAAAATGTTATCGGCTTAACGGAGACCTTAAGGTAATCCTTGCGAATGATGTTCACTTCGCATAAGTTTTAGAGAAATGAGAGGGAATTGCAAACACTTCTCGATGGTATAAAAATGTAAAAAAAATCAAGCGTATTAAAGACGTTTAAAAAATTAATTTTGCACAATGATAATAATTCCAAAATGCTATTAACAAATTGATCAAAATAAAATTGTTCAACAAATCTCCCGGAAACATAACTTTTTTTTATCAAAACTGTTCGTTCATTTTTCTGAATACGTATGAATTTTTTCAGATTTTTAAATTTACTTTGTACTTTGTGACTCTACGTTATTCCCACATTTTAAAAAATGCAAAATGAATTTCAAAAATCTGAAAAAATGCATACGTATTCGGAAAAGTGAATGAAGCACTTTCATAAAAAAAAGTTGACTTTCCAGAAGATTTGTTGAACAATTTTATTTTTCATAAATTTGTTAATAACATTTTAGAATTACTATTATGCAAAATTAATCTTTTCAGCACCTTTAATATGCTTGATTTTTTCAGATTTTTATAGCATCCAGAAGTGTTTGCAATTCTCTCATTTCTTTAAACTTATACTTAAGGTAGTCCTTGCGAAGACTATTCGCAAGGACTACCTTAAGCCTCGCCGCGCAATACGATCTCATATAACACGTACATTCACGGTCGGTCGACTAAATTTGATGGAAATAAAAACATAGCCACACACACATATTCAAAACGGTAATAAGCCAGGTAAATAGACAGGTAATGAGATTGAGATAAAGTTCACAACATATTTTTTCCGGACATGTTTCCGTGAATAAATTCCGGAATACTGTAAAAAAAATTCTTTTTAAATTGAATGTACCGGACTGGAAGTTTTTATAGAAAACAGGTGTATTAGATTTCATGTACAATTGTGTCGAAAAATTAATATTCAATGTATTGAAAACATTGCAAATACATTATTTTACATAATTTACTTTAATTTCAATGAAAAAGTATACTAATTTTTTATCATCATTGTACATTACATCTACGTTTTGTATATAAACTTCTAGTCCGATAGATTTTAATTTACAATAATTTTTTTTTACAGCGCAGATTTTCTTCGATAAAAAAAAATCATAGCTTTCACACACTTGATGCGCCCTTGTCACTTTTGGCAATCTACATGTGTTGAAAATTGGATCGGCTTAACAATACGATCTCATATGACTCATGCATTCACGATCGTTCTACTAAATTCGCCGGAACTAAAAACATAGCGTCACACACATATTCACAACAGTAATAAGCCAGGTAAAAAGAAAGAAGTAATCATGCCATGGATCGGGAAGCAGTGGAGATTAGATGATTAAAAATGATATGCCGCAGAAATGAGGAAATCAAGCAAAAAAAAAAGCAATGAAATAAATTTTAAAAACATCAAAACAACCAAAAAGCAGAAGTGCAGCTCGCAAGAGCCGCGTCCGTATTATTAGCACCTTTTCTGATTTTAAACTCATGTTTACCTGTTCTGGCGGAGGGTTTTGCCCAGGTCTGGGAGAAGAAGAGCTTGAGATAGCTGCAGCGGGCTTGGTTGGCCTCTGCTGCTTCGCCAGGAGAACAAGAAATCCGGTTAAGTTTTAACAGTCAAAGATTGGAGTAAAAAAAGAAACGGCAGGCAACAATAGTTTCTCGGGATTCTCGAGGATGTGTGAGATTTACGTATACAAGAATCTATGTAAATATTATATATATATATATATATAAATTGATGTACATTCGAGAGTCCTCAGCCAGGGATTCGTGGCATTATATCGAATTCAATCCCATACTCCCTTAATCTAACGTGACTATTCGCATCGTCCAATCTTGCAACGGTACAACTAACGACAGACGCCTGTTGTCACAGATGTTAGTTTACGTTATACTTCTGTATTCAATGTTTTCTACTTTTTTATCACTTTCGCTGATGGACTAGGGTGGTACAGAAAACCATGATTTTCAGACAATAATACGCTCATTGATATTTAGATACCTCGCTGCTAACATATGACACACGCGAAATTGGAGGTTTGTACGATGATATTTAATACTGCCGCATCAGTGTAAATATTGTTGTGAAGTGGTCAATTTCGACAATTTTCATCTTGCAATATCAAAACGCGCATCGTGTTTTTCATCGTTTTCAACACGTAAAGAAGTTCTGTGAAAGCGGAGATCTGTAGCATAATTTTTTATACTCGATGTTCATCGATGTTCATTGATGCGTCATCGATGTTAGAATTTTCAGAATCGTAAAATAGATTTAGTTAAAAATCAAGTTTTAGAGCTGCTCATTAAGGCATTAGTTGTTTTTCTCTTAAATATATATCCGAGGAAATATCGCTGATCGGTACGTTAATATTTAATACTCTCGCATCTATAATAGAATCGAAATCGACCATTTGCCAGTAATTTAGACACTGATGCGGAAGTGGTAAATATCATCGTAAAAGCTTCAGATTGCGCGAGCATAATTTTTTAGCAACAAGCTATCCTAATAACAATGAATATATTATTATGTCAAAATCATGGTTTTGTGAGCCATCCTACTGACGGACAGTCGAAAGATTGTAAAAAAAAACATAAAGGCACACAAAGTTCTGTTGGACTTTGAAGCGCTAGAGACTCACTATCAACTCCTTCGGATTAACGAATTCCAGGGCATGCCTCTTGATGGCGTGAAACGCTGCATTAGGCGCGTAACCAGGATGGTGAGGCGTGGGTGGTGTGGACGTCGAGACTTCGGTCTTTCCGGTAACGGTTAACTGTTTCCGTCTCATTGACATACTCTAAAAACAAATAAAGAGGTTGGTAAAGTCGATCGGTAACAGTCGCAATATTTTGAAGGCAGGTCTCTGCGTTACCTCTGAATTACAGTGCCTGTCGTACAGATGCGTCATGAGAGAGAATCTCCGTCGCTTAAGCCCGTCGCAGCTCGCCCACAGGCACAAGATCTCTTCTCCGCTCGTCGGACAGTGCGCTTCGCACACGTGCAAGTACACCTCGTGTGCCGTTTTGAATTGTCTTGAAATAATATTTTTTAAATAATTAATAACGATAAGTAAAACGAAGCGTTTCAATGAAGTTCGGACATCAAGTTTGTCGGTACGATTTTTTCTGTTTATCCGCTACATCGTCCATATAGCACGCGATATTTTGAAATTATTTTCAATCTTACAAGTGTTACGAAATATTTCCAAAATATATGAAAACAATATTAAAAGATTTAAAAATATTTTCGATTTCATGTTTCACCGAAATATTTCTACGGTTCTTTCGGCGCTTATGCGGATGTGTGTTTGCAAATCGGATTGATGATGCAATCTTTAACATTTCGCTGAAATGTTAAAGATTGCATACAGAAAAAGATATTGTTAAAGATATACAGAACAAATTTACGAAACATTTTCAACAATACAAAAAAATATTTTTGAAATATTGAAAATGAAATTAATTTTTAATCTACCGATAGCAGCGACGATGATTTCCGAACGACCTCGAAACGAACCAGAACCATCGAATTAACTGAATATCTACCTCAGACATCCCCGCCACTCGCACAAAAATGCATTGGGATCAATTTTGATGGTGACAGTTTTGCTGTCGGCCGTTTGTTGGCTCGTGGAAGGTTTCGATTCGATGGGTTCGGTGGAGGTCGACGAGCTGACGGTCTTGACGACTTTGACGGGTTGTTTCGCGGGCAGGCCATGGGTGGCGGCGGCCTGATGTGGGGTGGTGGGTCTCGTCGGGGGTGGTGTGGAGGCGGGTGTGGGTGTGACGACGCGTGACGGCACGCTGGTCGTCACCGGGCACTGTTGCATCGTCGGAATGGTGACCGTCACCGTGTTCTGATTCGTCTGGGCGACCGAGCTGTTGACTATTATGGAAGTTTGCGGAATAGTGACGGAGGTTGGTACGAGAGGCGGTGGTATGTTGCCGATGGCCGAGCTCTGAAGCATCGGCCGAGGAACTTGGGTGACGACGACCTGCTGGCCCTGGGGCGTCATGGCGAGCATCTTCTGGGTGTTCGGCGGTCCGGCCGACTGGGGCTGCAGTATTATTATCGTCTTGGCGCCGGTGCCCTGTTGCTGGGCGACGAGGAGGGTCTGTCCCTGTCCCTGGACGAGGGCGGTCTGCGACTGGGCCAGCACGTAGTTCTGTCCGGGCACGCCACCCGAGACGACGTACTGAATCTGTCCGCTGGCGTTCTGCTGCAGGAGGACCGGAAGCTGCGAGCCCGGCGCTCTTCCCTTCATCTGCGCCGAGGGAATGAGAATCTGATTGTTCGACTGTATCGCCGGCTGCACGACGATCTGCCTCGGACCCGTGACGATCAGCTGCTGCTGAGGCTGCACCTGGGGCTGGGACTGATGATGCTGCACCACCTGATTGATAAACGCCCGGGGTGGTTCCTCCTTCACTATCGTCGGATGCTCCTCCTTTATCGGCGGCGGCGGCGGCGGCAACGGCAACGGCGCCTCCTCCAGATCCGTTTCGTCCTCTATGCAGTCGGCCGCGAGCGCCGCGTACAGATTCGCCGCCGTCGACGACACCGTCGCCTTGTCGTCGTCCTGGTCCTCGGACTTTATACTCGAGACCGTCGACTCGACCGTCGTCGAATCCACCGCTGGATCCGGCGACGTCGTGCCGTTCGAGTACTTTGGCTTCTTCGCCTCCACGTCCTCGGCCTCGCTGCCTCTTCTCTTTATTCCTCTCGGCGCCTCTATCAGCGCGTCGTCCGATACCTCCGATTGAATCGCGTTCATACCGTCCACCTCGCTCTTCATCTTCGTCGACTCCGCCGGAGATTCCTTGAGAACCTTCTTTATGTGGTTCTCCACGAGATCCATTCCCTCCTCGTTTATAGAATTTTTTCCTAATACACCGTTCATTATCGGCTCCTTGTCGACCTTTCGCTCCAGCAGATCGGCCAGCATCATACTCTGGAGCGGCTTCTCCTTCGAGCCCACGCTCGACGAGTCCTTCGACGAACCGTCGTCCTGCGCGTCCATGTCCAGACTGCTCGGGGCGCCGTTCAACAAAATTCCCTCGAAACTCGTCAATGAATTTTCCTCCTCGGCACCGACACCCGAACAGTCCCTGCTACCACCGATACCGCTGCTCGACGCCAACGAGTTGTTCGTCGAGTCGGAATCCTCCGCTATCGGCGTTGAGATTACTCGCTGATTCGTCTTGTGCGCGGACACTGCGGCGATGTGCGGCGGTCGGCACACCTTTGGACTCGTGGATATGTGATTCTCGGTCATCGTCGATACCACCACCGTCGATGTCACCGTTTGGCTGTTGTTCTCGTTATCGTTTACTTCAGTCTGCGAAGGAAATAAAATTGTTAAATTTCTGTCAGAATAGGCACGTAAAGTTTATCGTGTTATTGTTTTATGATATTGTTGTATTTTATTTTATTGTTCGGTGGTCAAAGATCATTGGAATCCAATTTGGCTGAAATCTATACAAGCGATCAGATTTTATTGAATTTTAATTTTTTTTTTTTTTTTTTTTTATTACTAAAAAAAGGTATCGAGCTGGATTTTTAACACGAGAATGGTCTCGCACTATACAGTATTTGGTATAAAATTTTGCGAAAATGAGTGTAATCGTTTAGATTTTATAAGATCTTGAGATTTAGAAAGTTTTCAGAAAATTTGTATTTTTCGTCCGATTACAGTTTCTGCATCAAATATCACTTCAGGATTAAAATAAGTTCGAGATTCTTAATCACCGAGGAAAAAAATACGAAATACGACGAATTATGAAAATTTCAGTTAGCAATTTTCTACAACAAACTTGGCGGTGATTTTTTTTACCATTTTCAATTTTATAAGCTGTAGATATTTTTTATTGTTAAGAAATAAATTACAAAGTAATTTGCACATGGCTTGCTCATTTCTCACAACTTTGCCCAGAGCTCAATCAGCCAAAAACTGATCAGCAAACTTTCTCGTAGAGAAGTGCGCAAAATTATAAGAAATGGCCAAGAATCATTCTTGGCCATTTCTTACAATTTTGTTCATACAAGCAAATTGTAAGAAATGTGCAAATTACTTAGCAGCTTTTTTTCATAGTCTCGGAGTGCAAAAAAAATTGTCAAAAGGTATCCGGCTTTCATTCAAGAAAATAAGGTCTTTCGAATATAAGTGTCCATGTGAAAATTTTATATGCGACCTTTTTTTTAAGCGTGTTGAATTATTTCGTGACATATAAATATAATTTGCCTTTTCGCAGTTGTTGGTGACGACAAATTTCGCTCCGTTAACCCTCTGTATCTTCCTGGCGGAATTCGTTGCGACCGGTGGTTTGTGTGGTTTCGAGTTGACCGGAGCTTTGAGTATCGTCGCCGGGGTGGCCGCTGGTGCCGCGGGCTGCAGAACCCCAGTCAGTTGTTGCTGGAGTAGCCTCTGCTGCTGCTGGCGCTGGGCAACCTGACACAAAATATCATCGTTAAAATTGTCACGAAATTATCAATTACCAATCCTGGCACACGCTGGATTCTCTGACACAGTGTCACTAATTGTATTAAAAAAAAAAATGTAAAACAAAACTCTCCTCCATGCCAATATTAGTATTCATCAGATTATTATCAGTGCCAGTACTGAAAACGTCGGGGAAAAAATCATTTTGTTAAAATATTTCTAATAATGGTAAATCGGAGCGATCAAGGTCGGGGGGAGGGGGGGATTGATCCACGGTTTGCAAAAATCGATCAAGGTGGTCCGGAAGACGGGAGGAACGTACAGGAATGGAACACAAAAAAAACCACAACGTAACACAATTTACAACAACAACGATGATAAAAAGCCCAGCTAAGATGAAATAAAACAACATAAGCGAGAGAGAAAAACGTGAAGTTTGTCAATCTTTCAACGCTGTTCCCTCGTCGTTCTCTGGAAAAAACATTGTTAATCGTCGCGACGATTCTAAGATACCTGGAGAACGCGACAAACGAAACTGTGTACTTTGCCGTGGACAATTGATATTTCGCAACTCCGCCTCGTTACATGCTTTGCTGGTTTCGGTCGCGGAGACTAAAATGCCAGGAGGAAATCCTCGATCGTCCATGCGCAAAGTACACCGCTAATTATTTTTTTCACTCTGCAACATTTTTCTTCTACGATGTTTATGAACTGACAAATTAGAAGAAAAAAAATGAAAAAATAAAAAATGGTCTCGATGTTATTTGTACAACAACAATACCTGGTTGCTGGTTATTAGCTGGTTGGCACTGATGCTGGATGCGATGCTAGCAGTAGTGTTTGTTACGCAGGCAGAAGGGGCAGACACACAAGTCGCAGCGGCGCTGGGCATGCAGTCGCCGCTGACCGTTACCTTCGTAGCCAGGAGGCTTTTTATAATCGAACTCGAAGTCGCCCCGCTTCGATTTTCTTCTTTGGCGACTACCTGGATTTGTTGATTAGGCTGGGGCTGTTGCTGTTGGTGTTGTTGGACTTGCGAGCCGCTCGCTAGCAACGCTTGACTTAGGTGCGGGTGCGCCACGGACACCTGATCCACACCAATCACAAACAATACTCAACAATTCTAGCGATACATGTACGATATATATATATATATATGTGTGTGTGCGTATATTACAACGCTACGCCTAAGCTGTGAGCCCACGCCAGAATTTCAACCCAAAGAATTCAAAGATCGGGACGATCGTCTTGACACCACGCAATTAAGGAGGTTGGAGCGAGTCGTGTTCATTTTGCCTAAATTCGAGAAATCCGGGCAAGAATTGCAAACACTTCCCAATGTTATAAAAATCTGAAAAAATTCATACTTATTATAGGCACTGAAAAGATTCAT
>JAPYZC010004351.1:0-20054 GCA_030522665.1 Ichneumoninae sp. A BG-2022a
CGACCTCCCTTAAGTTCGATCTACCTTAAGTTCGACCTCCCTTAAGTTCGATCTACCTTAAGTTCGATCTACCTTAAGTTCGACCTCCCTTAAGTTCGACCTCCCTTAACTTCGATGTACCTTAAGTTCGATGTACCTTAAGTTCGATGTACCTTAAGTTCGATGTACCTTAAGTTCGATGTACCTTAAGTTCGATCTACCTTAAGTTCGATGTACCTTAAGTTCGATCTATCTTATGTTCGAACTTACATCTGAACTCGAATTCGATTGTAGTTCAAGTTCGAGCTTAAGTTCGAAATTAAGTACAAAATGAACTTTAAGTTCAGATTCGATCTTTAGTTCGAACATAAGAGCGATCTTAGGTTTAAACTAGCGTCTTAAAACTCGACCCTTAGAGGGCGTTGAATTAGCCAATCAGTGTCGCTTACATCTACGACTGGCAAGTGCAAGATCGTTGAGCGCGGTGCTCGTTCACCTCGCGAATAGACGAGCGCCAGCGGATTACATTGAAACGCGTTGTAACCTCGACCCCGTTTGCTCTTACTACTGTCGAGCAGCCGGTTGTTTGATAACCGGCCTGATGCGTGCCACCGGGATCGGCCTCAAGCCGGCGAGGAATAAAACGCTCCTACTTCGAACTCGAAACCCCGAGCATGATTAACCCCGCGCCAGCCGTGCCCCGTTCCCGCGAACAATCTTTTTTTTCCACGTCGACATTGAATTTTATTCCGTTTCGTTAACTCACTCGCGCGTGTCTATTATTATACCGTACGTTAAATGCGTCCCGCGCCAGGATGCGTTATAATGCGACAGGATCGGCGAATCCGAGTCGATAGCAAAACCCGCGCGAGCCGGTTAGAGTTTCCTGTTTGCTCGATCGCTCCTTCGTCGCAGCAAGAGCAAAAGACAAATTCTCCCGTGCGCACGCGCGCGTCGCATCATGGAGGCTCGGCGGGCCCCTCTGCGGTTATCTGTTCGCAGGACTACTCTCGGTCTCTCCCTGCTGGCTCAGCGCCGTATAAGGACAAACGAGAAACTCTCCGGCTGCGGCGAGGCACAACCTTCGCCCGCGTTCGCGCTCTCGTCTCTGAGAGAGCCAAAGAAAAAAAAATATACATATATATGTACATAATCGGGTTTGCGAGAGATTCACGCGCTTCCAAGCTCAATCCCGTACAGCTCGCGAGTAGAGCATGCTTGTAAGAACCTCTGCAGACTGAGGACGCTACATGGTGTCGTCCGCATGCACGGGAATCGGTTAAACGCACACTTATTGCGCAATCGACAAGCGCCGACCTTACTCGAAGTGGGTCAACGATTTTGTATATAGTTTCAACTCGCACCTACCCCCTCCTCTCCTCCCGCCGCTCGACGCTCCTCATATCTGGATTTCTCAATTAATTCGACGTTTAAGGTTACAAAACTCGATGGCGAATCTAAGATATTTTACATTTCTCGAATACCTTGACACTCGCTGTGCGATGCACTCGGGACTCATCGACGACCGCCCCGAGTGCCGTCCAAGGACGTCCCACTTTCTCGATAAGTCGAAAATATTTCCTTTGAACGAAGGTGACCGATCGAACAGCGCCTAATCTGGACACCGTTGCACGCGTAACGAGTCTAATTGATTGGACGGTTAAGTGAAGAAACACGTTGCGTATGCTCGTCTAGTCTAGATCGATTTATCGGGCCATATCGAAAGGTATCCATATGTTCTTTAAGTTGATTCTATCTTCGAAGAGCAACGCTCGATTCATTTTTTTTTCATTCCCCACGCGCAGAGATCAATTGACACAAATAACAAATGAAGCCGGTCGGACAGCTGTGCTCGACGTTCGACCTTGGCGAACGACATGCGATTGAATACAGTTGGAATTTTTCGTGACGAAAATATACGATCATTAATTGCTGATATGGAAAAGGGTCGGAGCTTACTTGATTCATTGCGTGGCGACGGTACGTGAGCGGGGATAACTTTATGCGGCGCAAAAAAAAACAAACTGACAAAAAGGTGAGGGCAGCTGTGGCGGAAGACGCGGGAAGACACTCGGCGCGTCCGTCGCCGAAACAATGAAGCCTTTCACGCAGGGGGACGCCTCGCTCGCCGTGCGAAAAAGAAAGTGTAACGGCGACGAGAGGAACTAGCGCTTGATTATCGATCTTCCTCAGTTTTTTCAGCGAATATAATTTCGGTGGGTAAAGAAGACGAGGCAGCCTGACCTGCGAGCATCGAGGACAACGGCCTCGCCCTCGGGTGCGTGCGCGAGCGGGCCCCCAAGAATATAAAAATAAAATGAAGAGACGTAACGCTGCACCGTAGGTATGCGCGAGGGGTTCGGTCCACCGGCTGGCAACTCTCGGCCGTTTTCATTATGCATTTCAAAAGCCAGCCCGAGTGCGATTTTATATCGCCGTGAGACGTAAAACTATAAACGTTCCATTTCTCACGATGCTCGGCGAGTCGTTTCGTCGAGACAATTCGTTAGGCGCTCGGTCGGTAAAGTGGAGTAGATCGCGCATCGAAGGCCGCAGAGAACTTTTCTGTAGGAAAAAAAAAAACAATTGCCTGCGCATTTCTTTGTACGCGCGTTACTTAAACCGAGCCAGACCCCTTCGAGAGACACGTATAAACAGAACTAAGGATATGCGCTTCCTGCATTCCGGGCTCCTCCACGTCCCGAGCGAAGAGGCTCCCGCGGGTGAAAGTGAACGACGATGGAAATCCCACCGAAGCGGACCGCCGAGAGCATGGGAACCTTCGACGCTCGCCCGAATAACTATACATTCTCGAAGCATCCGTCGCCATACTTGTATCCTACGGACTCCTAGCATTGTTTTATTTTCATTAACCGATTATTGCGAAGATGCTCTGATCTCTAATCTCTTTTATTTTTTGCACTTTTTGCATTCATTATCACGATTAAATCTTGCGAACGCAGACACATGGGAAATATATATGAGGCAACGAAAAATATTATCCAAACTTTCACGCCTATAATTAGTTTTTTTTTTTTTAATAATACAATCGGGCCCGTGTGAGCTCGATCGCAGCGTATTGGAATTGGTTCTGTGTCCCTCGACCCTACAAGATATATTGTTGGCGAAGCGGAGAGAGTCCCGACCGTCAACTATAGAAGCCCCGTTCGCTCTCGAACGGGAGAGAGTCGAGGGGGTCGATGACTTGGGCAACGCGATCTCAGCTATAGACACACCATGCAGGATGCGTTACTTTGGAGAGCCTGTGGGATAATTAATAATAAACTCGGTACATAGTATGCACGTTGTAACCCTAGCTCGGGCTAACGCGTAAACCGATACGAGTTTTTGCGGGACGGCGAGAGCTCTCTCGACAACTTCCGTGTTTATATCTTTCATGAAACGATAAATTTCACTGTGCTCGCGCGCATGCGCGCCCGCGCACACACACACAGTGGATCTTTGTACGTGCGCGTCCCGATAAAGAATGTCCGAGAAAATTCCGATAGTAATTTACGAAAATAAAAAATTGATAACATTCCGATGAGGTCAAACAATAATCCGGCGATGATATCAACTGTTATCAATAAGAAGCTGAACGCATAGTATTTTTTTCGGAACTATGAATTTATGAACTCGACGTTATTTTTTTTTTTTTCAGATAAACAGCAAGTACAGCGAGGAACTCGCCCAAGAATGCTTGGAGTGGATCAAGACTATCACCGGAGAGAATATAAACACGAGCGGAGATATGGATAATTTCTATGACATTCTTAAAGACGGCACTCTACTCTGCAGGTTCGTTCTCAAGGCCTCCGTTCATTATTGTCAATAAGTCGAGATAAAAATAATAATTTCAATCAGTCAATGTCTGAACCGCCTTTGATAAAAAAATCATAATAAAATAATAATAATAATAATAATAATAATAATAATAATAAAATAATGCAAAATAAAAATCAAATAATTTAATTAATTCAATGTTCGAACTTTTCGATTTTTTTTTCTATTCAAGGTACATCAGTAATAATAATAAATGACAATAATAACGAACCGAGCTTATCTTGTTTGCAGACTCGTGAACGACATAAAGGAGGGTTCCGTGAAGAAGATAAACCAGACGTCGTTGACATTCAAGTGCATGGAGAACATAAACGCATTCCTCGAGGCGGCCCGAGCCCTGGGTGTACCGCCCCAAGAAACATTCCAGACGGTCGATCTGTGGGAGAGACAGAATTTGAATTCGGTCGTGATATGCCTGCAGTCCCTCGGCAGAAAGGCGAGCAATCACGGAAAGCCGAGTATCGGTCCGAAGGAGGCCGACAAGAACGTCCGTAACTTCACGGACGAGCAGCTCCGAGCCGGGCAGGGTGTCATAAGTTTACAGTACGGTAGCAACAAGGGAGCCAACCAGAGTGGTATCAACTTTGGCAACACACGACACATGTAAAAAAAAAGAAACAAAACAAATCCCATTATCTTCCTCTGTCATCTCCCACCCTCTTTATATCTATCTTCTAATTACCGTAATTACGTGAGCGTATCGTACGGCGGGATGACGATGGCGAGTATTCGTTACCGTGAGACGTTCGGATATGATTTATGAAAGAAAAACACATTTTTTTTTAAATAAAAATTCTATAAAGCCGTTATAACGATCACGCAAAAGCGCGGAGGAACGAGCGCTTCGGAACAGACGTAAATGACACGAAAAGAGTCAATGAGGGTCCAGATTATAATTGTTTGAAGCATTCGACCATCGTTCGCGAGATGTTATTAGACTTTGCGCGACAAACTCGGTCGTTCGACGAGGCAATTGCGCAATTCGACGTTACGATTCGGATAATTCAACCGATTAGCGCATCGATCGGTCCGATTTATCGTGAACCCGTCCGTGCGCTTAAATGCCTCTCCGGTTTAACGTTCTAAAGACAGAAATTTCACGGGGTCAACGGAGTTTTTCTTCGAAACCTTAAAATAAAGAAAATCAATCAAAGTTAAGTTACATCGCGGCCGGCGATGTCGGGTTATCGAGAGTAGATAAATAGACGCGTTAAAAGTTAAAGATTAATTAACTCTATTCGACTTCAGCTCTCAACTCGATACAACGGTGTAAACTATATTAAGATAAAAAGAAAATGAAGATATTCCAGAAAAAGAAAATTATAATTACGAAAGAACAGACACATGTTGCACATGCGTGTTTACGATTATATTAACTGTACTATTAATATTGTAAGATGACGAATGGATACTATATTGAATGTTTACAGTATTTTGTACAAACATTTTTTCTTTTTTCTTTCTTTCGATCGTTATAAAAAAAAGAAATCTAAAATGCGAAGAAATAAAAGAAAAAAAAATACAGCAAGATACGAAAAGACGTTCTTTCGCGAATGTACGACGATTATTATTGAGTTTAATAAATGAAAAATTAAAAAGTTAACAACGTTCGTATGTATTTTCGACTCTGAGTTAATTTTTATTGGATAAATTTGTACAGATAGAAGCTACTAGATACAAACATTATTGGCGATGTTGAACTATCTGTTGAAAGGATAGTAATTGAGACCCGAATTGGGCTTGAATTGGTACAATTTTCTCTTGTCCTGTTTTTTTGCCAGATTCACAAGCTTTTGCACGCTGGGTCTGAAAATTGAAGAAAAAACAAACATTACTCTTTAATTACCAACATATAAAAAATACATCTTTTACAATTTCGATAAAATAATTCTGAAAATATATATATATATTTTTTTTTAAAGATAGAGAAATTTTGTTGTTCAACAGGAAAATTGCAAACCTGTAGGGGGGTGGTAAGATCTCCTCATGCAGGGTGCAAGGCACTTGGGTCCCGTCGTTCTTATTGTATATTCTGTTCCTGATGATATCGATGTCGCGACCGTACTCTTCGTTCATGTCCACCAGGGATCGAGGAGGAGCGTCAAAGTGAAGAATGAAATAGCTGCAAATCGCAACCATCCATATTATTTATAAATAAATAGAATGAAGACATAAGATTGCTCCAATTGGTCACATACTTTGCCTCTCGGTAAATGGCCCCGTGCGCCTTAGTTTTGTATGGTATTGGTTGCAGGCCGAGATTGTCTATGCTCCTGATAAAACCTCCCTTGCTGAAAATCACGTCCGAGACCCTCTTGAGCGTTGTTACGATTTCAGGCTGCAACGGAAACGTAATGGAGAAATCGTACCTTCGCACCTTAAAACGTTGCTCACGTGCGTCGAATCGGATACGATGTATTTGTCAGTTGAAAATTGTTATTGAACAAAACTAACCTCGCGTAATGGTTTCTATTTAATACAAAATTGTAACAAACTAACCCGTGACATGGTGCGAATCAAAAGCGGCATCTCGTACGTCGGCATTTTTTAAATGGATATTCAAAGATGTTTCCCTGATCGTTGATGGAAATAACTCTCGTTGCTTCAATTAATAATATTGAATTATTATAATAAATACATTCCGTTTCTCAGCCGGTACAGGGTAATATATAGGTGGCCGAAAAAGAATCCTCTATTACCACCTTACCCAACACAAAGTCTCTAGCACGGCTCACAAACCATTTCCGTACAAGGGATCCAATTTCCGTCCGACAAAAGTAAGTATTTGGATAAGAGAATATCGAAGAAGCATCGATGAATAACCTCGCTGGTCGAGTGTAAATCTGCAACTGAAGTGTGGAGTGAATGAGTGGAGAAAAACTTTTCGATTCTTCGTATTTTTAATGCTGATTTGTTGGATAATTTTGGACAGCGGTCACAATGAGCGACGACACGGTTCGCGTGGCAGTGCGGATCAGACCGCTTGTTCCTACTGAGGTAGAGAAAAAGCCTGCCAAACATGCATCGGAATCGTTCCCGGCGAGCAGCAAATCCAAGTACGAAACACGGGCAAATCGTTTACATTTAACCACGTCTTTGGCCCAGAGGACGACCAAGAAACGTTCTATAAAACGGCTATTCGTGGCAAGGTCAACAAGATCTTCAAGGGTCAGTCGCTTTAGTCTTTGTATCATATTCTCATACAACATTTTCTGGCATAAAAGAAATTGTACATATAAATTGTGTAATCGCTTTTAATACATTCTTGAAAACTTTGAAATTTTGTTTTTTTACACTTTGGTAATTTGGTAATTTATTACTTTGACAGATTTCTCGTTTACAATCGGTTGTAAATACCCGAGTAGCAATATTTCGGAAGTTACAAAAAAAACTTGTCAGTTGGTTAACTTATCACACAGCCAAAATGTTATCCATAAGCCATCGCATCTCCGAAAGTCGCGTTTGAGACATGCGATAACTTACGGATAACATTTTGTCGGTCACAAGTCACGCAACGGACAACTTTTTCATAACATCTGAAAAATTGCGGTCCGGGTATTCATGCAAAACTAACAATTAAAGCTCGAATCTTTGAATTTACAGGTTGCAATGTAACTATACTGGCATATGGTCAAACTGGGAGCAGCAAGACGTACTCAATGGGTACAAATTACTCCGGCGAGGAAGTCGTGGGTGTCATACCGCGGGCGGTGCACGACATTTTCAACATAACGGAGACTATGAAAGATCACACTTTTAAAGTCAGTGTCTCATTCGTGGGACTTTAGCAAGAGCAGCTCTATGATCTCTTATCGGAAAAAAATCGAAACGAGCGAATCGTCGATATTCGCGAAGACACGAAAGGTGTAAAGATCGTTGGTATTACAGAGCAGAAAGTAAAAAATGCCGAAGCTACACTGGACCGTCTCAGCAGAGGCTCGCACGAAGGTGCGACCGCAGAATCCCATCAAGGTAATGACGATAGACGAAAAAAATTAATGACTCGTCAAGATCACTTGCAACATAATTAAGCCGATATTTATATGTTCTGGCTCTTTCAGAGAATCAAGCCAATACCAGATTGACCATCGTATAATCGATTGTTGATGCTTAAACGACGAAACGACATCATCGGATCGAAAGAAAAGTTATATGAAATCGCAAGAAATGGATCAGTTAATGGTAATAAAACAATATTGCATAAATTTGCATAAACACATGGAAAATATATAACCGATTTTATTCACAAATCTCAAATACAATTGTCGTTTTGTACGAACGATAATGTTTCTTATGAAAAAAAAATATACAACATAAGCATTTTTTTTTATGTTACCGGTTCGTTTCAGAAAAAGTACGACGCGGCTGTAATGGAAAAACGAAAGTACGAGCTTCGTGAGAAATATAATTCTCCAAGTTTACCAAAAACATTGCAGGAGGTCGAGGCAGAGCTGACTGCCTACAAACAGAAATACGACGAATTCGAGGAACAGGTTGGTGAATTATGCAGGTGACATTACTTTGATCGGATTCCATGATTTTTTTGCTGTAGATGGGCGATCTGAATGGTACGCGCTTTGATATATTCCGTCAGCTCGGCAATCTGATTTTTTGATTCCGGATCACCCGAAGCGGAGACCTTCAATTATTCCGGATCTTTCGTAAATTTTTCCACGGAACATTCAGCGTCCACCGTGCTCACCAAAACTGCCAGTTCTTATTGAACCCAGATCTGAATATCACTCCGCTTGTTGTTCACCTGTTTTTCTCTCCTTCGACCAAATTTGTCTTACAATTCCGAGGCGTCCTAAAAAAGTGAAAACACGGTATTCGAATTCTTTAGATGAACAGTAATATTCTGTCTTCGCTTCGCCTCAATCGACCATGGAAATTCTTGTTTACAGTTTCATGCGAATTTTAAATTTGCCTCCGAAGCACGATGAATTTTAATACATGAATTTTGTTTTCTTTTTCTTATTTTGCTATGAAGCCGGAGATACTTATTAAAACGCAACGCAAAAAAGCCAGGATCCAACCGCGGGTCCGAGAGTTGTCAATCAAACTCGGTAACGATATAATGAAACATACATACAAACATACAATACATTGTATGTATTTTATACATACAATTCTACGTTTCAGAACACGGCCAAGGTGAATAGTCGTGACCCACAGCTTGCCTTCGAAACGTAAATCGGACGGCGAGATAAAATGCGCATGCAAAGGATATTGCTCCAGCAGGCTGTGCACTTGTCGAAAGAACATTTCGATTTGCACAAATTGCGATTGCAATTCCGAAATTTGCCAGAACGGGGATGAAAAAAATGTGAGATGAGAACAATAAACTTTGCAATGACACGAACAATTCATCCAATAACAATCTATAATCATATCTCATTTCACAGGCGGTGCGAACGCTATTCAGCGATGAGACCGTGCTCGAAGTCAATGGTATTGAGGAGCCGAAGAAGCGCCCGAGGTGAGCGACCTATTAGTCAACGATCTCAGTGATCGAGAAATTAAAAAACTACCTCTAAATTTTATACTTAAATATACGCATAAATATATACATAATTTTTTTTCATTGCAGACTCAAGTCGTAAATGCAGTAACGCATTAATTTTATTAATTGACTCCATTATTGACATACAGTACACGACCGCGTTTCTCCCAACCGCATAATTCCGAACGACCGCGTATTTCCGAAAATGACGATCGCGTAAGTCCAATTCGGCCCCTTCTCGAGGTCAGTTACCTGCTTGGTGGGGAAACAAAAGACTCCTTCCCTTTTCCTACCTGCGAATGAAATCGTCGCAGCTGTAATTCCGACAATTTTTGCGTATGGAAAGGGACGGTGGGCAGGTACTTGGGCAGGTCGTGGGGTATCGGAAATACGCGGTCGTGCCTAATTGGATTGGCTCCCGAGGAACGGAGAAACGCGGTCGTGTACTGTACATTTTTTATTCATACGCCTCCATCGATACTGTTTTTATGTTCGATCGGGATAGTAAGATTTTCGTTTCTCATCGAGTGGCGATAGCTAAACGAAGCTGATTAAAAGAAGACTGCATCCCCTGAAAAACGTAAGCCAGCGCATTTTTTTATCCAGTGTGGCTTTCGCATTGGTGACTTCCTGCTCTGTAATACCAATCTGTATCTTTACATCCTTCGTGTCTTCGCGAATATCGACGATTCGCTCGTTTCGATTTTTTTCCGATAAGAGATCATAGAGCTGCGCTTGGTGAAGTTCCACGAACGGGACACTGACCTTAAACGTGTGATCTTTCATAGTCTCCGTTATGTTGAAAATTTCGTGCACCGCCCGCGGTATGACACCCATGACTTCCTTGCCGGAGTAATTTGTACCCATTGAGGGTGTCTTGCCGCTCCCAGTTTGACCATATGCCAGTATAATTACATTGTAACCTGTAAATTCAAAGTAATAAAGTACATTGTGACCTGTAAGTTATCGCATGTCTCGTGATAAGTTAACCAACTGACAAGTTTTCTTGTAACATTCGAAATATTGCTACTTGGGTATTTACAATACACACATTTGATTAATTTTTCTTTTTTTCTTCTGAAATTCACAGAAAGAAAATTAAAGCGTTTGTGTAACATTATTCCGAAGCTCTAATATTTATGATTTATTATGCACCGATTGTAAACGAGAAATCTGTCAAAGTAATAAATTACCAAATTACCAAAGTGTCAAAAAACAAAATTTCAATGTTTTCAAGAATGTATTAAAAGTGATTACAAAATTTATATGTAACGATTTTTTTAATGCCAGAAAATGTTTTATAAGAATATGATACAAAGATTAAAGCGACTCTCTCTTGAAGATCTTGTTGACCATGCCACGAATAGCCGTTTCATAGAACGTTTCTTGCGTCGTCCTCTGGGCCAAAGACGTGGATAATTGTAAACGATTTAGCCGTGTTCCGCATTTGGATTTGCTGCTCGCCGGGAACGACTCCGATGCATGTTTGGCAGCCTTTCTCTGTCTCAGTAGGAACAAGCGGTCTGATCCGCACTGCCTCGCGTGCGGATCAGACGTGCGTTGCGTCCCTCTTGCGGTTTATTAACTTTATTGTAGAGCAAAAAGTATCGAAAACTTGTAAATGCCCCCAACGCCGTCGCTTGTACATCAAGGTTCACGATGAAGGCTGTCGGCGGCCTTGTTATTCGTCGTACCCTTTACCCTTTTCTCTCGGGAAAAAAAAATGTTTCGAACCACGACGATTTCGTATCCCGCCGGTATTTTCTAGTACATTCTCTGCCCACGCAAACACGCGACCTCTGGCGAACGTTCCGAAGCGAGCAAATTCAGCGCCGACAACATAGTCGCGTGAAAATTGTCCGGTAACTTTTCGTCGAGAGATTTGTCGTGCCGGCTCTCCTCGAGCGAGAACGAGCGGCGTGAACATCGCGTTTTCCCCTCGCTAAATTGGAATCCATTTCATTACGGAATTTTTCACGACGTTCGTCGGGGAATTGTAGTTATTACAATAACACGGACTGGCCTGAAACTTTGATGATAAACGACAGAGCGTCGAATGAGAAGCCACCGGGACGAGGTAGTGGAATGCCGTAACTCGCCGAATCATGAAATATCAGGTAACTAACATTGTTGGTTTAGAAAAGAAAATGACAAAAAAAAAAAAAATCGTCGATAAAGAATACGAAAAAGTAGGGTTAGTCTTGACAGGTGCCCTGACTCCGTCGTCGTCGTGAGGAACTCGGAAGAAAAATCAAAAAAATTGATAAAGGAAGACGGAGGACGAAGTACCTGCCGAGTTACCGGGAGCGAGAGTAGTTTCGCGAAGAGAGGATGATTTCGTTCGTACAGCACAATGCGGTGGAGCCCATGCAGGTCGACGCGCCGCCCGAGGACAATGACAACACCGAGGAGGAGCCTTACAACGTCGAGAATCCAACATTGGTAAAGGATTTCCTCAAAGAGCGTCGATCCTCTTAACCCTCCGACGTCCCGCTGTACGATATTTGCCACTGACGTTAAAAATACCAAAAGATTTCACGAATGACAACGTGTAGCGGAGAACATTTCTTTGGACCAACATTGTCAGATGGTTTTCATTCTGCGGCCGTAAAAAGTTGTAAAAGCAAATGGTCAAAATGTTATATTTTTTTCCAACAATTTAAAAAATGGTAACACCGAGGAGAATTTTCTTGAATTAACATCGTCACAAAATTCATATTTTTTGGTCGCCAAAGATTATATATTAGCTTAATTATTCAAATTGTGATATTTTTTCAAAAGATTTTTGTCCCAAAAAAAATTACTTTCAACAAGAAAGAGGCTCTGAGGTTAAAAGGACAATATAATTAGGATTATCTGTTATTTTTCTGAAGATATTTTTGACGTGTCTGTCCTAGGATTTGGAGGTCTACGCCAACAGTTACACGGGTCTGGCGAAGCTGTACAGGCTGCTGTACATAGCCGATCACTGTCCGAGTCTCAAAGTGGAGGCTCTGAAAATGGCGATAGCGTACGTGATGACGACGTACAACGTGTCCCTGTACCAAATACTCCACAAGAAGCTCCAGCAGGCGATAAGCAGCCCGGGTCTTCCGGACATAGCCGCTCAGTCGACGTCGCAGGACATCCCCACCATAGACCAGATCTGGGTGGAGTCGCGTTCGAAAAAGGCAGCCCTCAAGCTCGAAAAGCTGGACACCGATCTGAAGAATTACCGCAGCAATTCTATAAAGGAGAGCATAAGGAGAGGCCACGACGATCTTGGCGATCACTACCTGGACTGCGGCGATCTCGCGAACGCGCTAAAGTGTTACTCGCGTGGTCGAGACTACTGCACCAGCGGAAAGCACATAGTGACGATGTGTCTGAACGTCATAAAGGTGTCGGTTTATCTTCAGAACTGGACGCACGTGCTGACCTTCGTCGCGAAGGCCGAGAACGCACCGAACTTGTTGGGCAAGGATTACAATCAGTTCGTCCTCACGAAGCTGAAAGTCGCCTCGGGACTGGCGGCGCTGGCGATGGGAAAATACAAAATAGCTGCGAAGCGTTTCCTGGACGCGTCGCTCGATTACTGCGACTATCCGGAGTTGTTGTCGCCGGGCAACGTCGCCCTGTACGGCGGTCTCTGCGCCCTCGCGACCTTCGACCGGCAGGAGCTGCAGAAGCAAGTTATCTTCAGCAGCTCCTTCAAGCTCTTCCTCGAGCTCGAGCCTCAGCTAAGAGACATAATATTCAAGTTCTACGAGTCGAAGTACGCGTCCTGCCTGAAATTGCTCGACGAGATAAAGGACAACATACTGCTCGACATGTACATAGCGCCGCACGTTAATCTGCTCTACACGCAGATACGAAATCGCGCTCTCATACAGTACTTCAGTCCCTATCTGAGCGCGGACATGAGACGCATGGCCGTGGCCTTCAACAGAACCGTCGCCGCCCTCGAGGACGAACTAATGCAATTGATACTCGAGGGACAGATCCAGGCTCGCATAGACTCACACAACAAGATATTGTACGCCAAAGACGTAGATCAGCGCAGCACCACTTTCGAAAAGTGCATCAGCATCGGCAAGGAGTATCAGAGGCGCACGAGAATGCTCATTCTCCGGGCTGCTATACTGAAACATCAGATACGCGTCAAGGTAAATCTATATTTTTATTTCCATCACCTTAATGCAAATTGCGTAACATAAAAAAGAAATTATTAATCGATATGATTAAATTTTTTTATTAGTGTCCCCAGCGCGATAGTACGCAAGGCGGCGAGATGTCGGTCGCACCGGGCAACAGCAGCATATTAGCACCGAGGAGCTAAACACACACATCGTCTCACCACGAATAGTGCGACTGAATTACTGAAACTACTAAATTCGTACACAGACACACACACACACACGCACCGATTACGATGGACTTCGATCGCGTGGAAAAAAAAAACGAACCTACTTTGCCATTGTGTTCCCGGCTCAAAGTGGCACTCCTCATACCTCGTAAGACCCGCTCCTTATATTCTTTAATTTCATATGTGTAATGTACATAAAACGTGGCTAATCTACTATTGAAAATAAAAACGAAGCTTACGATTATTACATTATATATCAATAACAATAATTGATAGAAAAGCTCGATGATTAAAACGCCTAATAAATTTGGGAAGACGGATTGGTGTTTTGTAAAACCGGAAGTGAGTTGCGAGCGCCACCAGGCGTACGCGTCCATCACTATTCTCGATATCCCTGCCGAGTGGAAAGATGCCGGCTGAAGTTCTGCGACACGACGCACGCACGCACACAGACGAGGCGCACGTATACTTTAATACAATCATTGCGTAGACGTCCGAATTCAGTCGGCAGTCGCTCGGGTAAGGACTGAGTACATCGACGCTTTTCGCTGTGATCTTTCATATCCTTTCGACGCGCAGTCCTCGCAGTGTATATTTGACTTTACATCACGGTAGTGCAATAAGGAAAATCGGCTGGAGAATTGAAGCAACAAAAAAATGGGCAGATATCGAAGGTACGTGGGGCGAGTGTGTGTGTGTGTGTGTATATTGGCAGTTAAATTTTTCGCGAATCGAACAGCGCTCGGGTTCGTCTCGCTATAACGATGCTCGAGCGAGAAACTGTAACGTGTGCGAGTCACGCACGCTATTCTAGATGAACCTCCAGTGTCTCGCTTGCTTCGCCCAAAGTTCGTCGAGATTATTTTTTCTTCCCGTCTCACGGTTCATCGAGAGACGATAAATTACATAAGTCGAGAGAAAACAATGGTAATAGATGGCTGAACACTGTGCGCCGTTGGCCGAACGCAGGGCGGCTGTCGCCATATCCCCCCCCCCCCCTGCCCGCGAAATGCTGTGAAATAATGCGTGCGATAAGTTTCGCAAAACACGAATCTGTCGCACAGTGGAGAAACAATGCATTCGAAGTCGTTTTCGTTTTATCGTGAATTGCAAAATTCGAAGATCGCTGCATTGGAACGCCGATAGGTTCCCATATAAGCCCGTGCATACCGCACTACTTTCGCTGTAACATTTCATTCGAGCGGCTGGCCCAACTAATAGTAATTAGCGAAAAAAAATTATGCATATGTGATATATCTATAAACGTAAAATAAAATAGAAATAGAATACGATTATTGTATATTAAAAAAAGTATGAAACTAGTAGATCGCCGCATTGGCCTGCCGATAGCTTGTGCGTACCAGCACTAGTTTGGGCATAATATTTTATTCGCGCTCCTCCTGGTCCAAGTAATAGCATTTAGAGAACAAAAATTATATATCTACATATCTAACAAAATAGAACTAACATATGATTATAAAATACTATTATGGTATATTTTTAAAAATCTAAAATTCATAGATCGCTGAATTGTTATGCGGATGGGTGTAACATTTTATTCAAGCTCCTTTTTTTATCCAACTAATAGGAATTAGCAAAGACAAACAAAGTAGGAATGAAATACTATCACAGCATATTAAAAAAAATAAAGCTCAAAGTTCCTTGAAAAATGATTTTTTTAAAAATAATATATTTCTCTCAATAGCCGCAGCCGAGACAAGGACAGGAGGCGCAGGTCGAGGAGCCGCTCCCGCAGTCGTTCACCACGTGACAGAAGAGGATGGGGGGGAGGCGGCAGTGGAGCCCCGAGAGATCGAGGAATCGGGGGCGGCCGAGGCGGAAGAAACCAGCCAGGAGCGAACCTGAGAAAGCCCAGATGGGATCTCAGTAGACTGGAGCCTTTCAAGAAAGATTTTTACATACCCAGCGACGTCGTTCACAACAGAGATCCGAGGATCGTTGAACAGTACAGAAGCGACAAGGAGATCACTCTCAGAGGCTCGAATATACCAAATCCAGTGTTGACTTTCGACGAAGCGGGTTTTCCCGATTACGTTATCAAGGAAATAAAGTGAGTTGTAGATTTTCGTCGGTAACGAGTGATGTTAAGGTCATGTATAATAACCCACCCATCAGCCTCTTGTTCAATTGGTAACAGAAACTTTACTGAATGCAGTTTCGTGACCGCCGAACGCTGAGGAAAAAGAAAATTTTCTTTTCTTTTCAAAGAAAGACGCCGAACGCCGAGGAAAAAGAAAATGTTCTCTCTTTTTCAAATAAAGACGGGCGAAATACCACGGTCGGTAATAATAACTGTACTGAATTTTTCTCACAGTTTCTGGCATTCGCGATCAAAAGAAAAGTCTCATCGAAAGCCGAGATGATATCCGTTTTCGATGCGACTTTTCTGTCGACCGTACACACGAGAACTCGTGAGAAAAGTTGCTTACAGTTTTCGCTACCAACTGGGCGCGGGGCAAGTGGGCTGCGGTTATATATCACCTTAAGACCATATGAAACACCCCCCCCCCCCCGTCCACCCGGGCTCAGTCGGTATCAAAAACTGTAATCAACTTTTTTCACTGGATCTCGCATATACGGTCAAAATAAAAGTCTCATGGGAAGCCGAAATTATATCCGTTTCCGATAAGACTTTTCTTTTGACCGTACATGCCAGAATCCATGAGAAAAGTTGATTACAGTTTTTATTACCGACCACGGTGTTGCATATGCTCTTAATGGAAACGATAGCGAACATGTTAAATTATTGTTATTATTTTATTTTCAGACGACAGGGTTTCAAGGAACCGACGCCGATTCAGGCGCAGGGCTGGCCGATAGCCCTAAGCGGGCGAGACATGGTCGGCATAGCGTCGACGGGCTCGGGTAAAACGTTGTCCTACATTTTACCGGCCATAGTTCACATAAACAGTCAGCCAAAGCTGTGCCGCAAGGACGGGCCTGTAGCGCTCGTTCTCGCGCCGACGAGGGAGCTCGCCCAGCAGATACAACAAGTCGCCGATGACTTCGGGCACACGTCCGGCATTCGGAACACGTGTCTCTACGGCGGAGCGCCGAAGGGTGCCCAAGCTCGCGATCTCGACGGCGGTGTCGAAATTGTCATCGCCACACCGGGCAGATTGCTCGACTTCCTCGAGTCAGCGAGAACGAATCTCAAACGTTGCACATATCTCGTGCTCGACGAGGCCGACAGAATGTTGGACATGGGATTCGAGCCGCAGATACGAAAAATCATCGAGCAAATCCGACCCGACAGACAGACACTCATGTGGTCGGCGACGTGGCCGAAGGAAGTCAAAAATCTCGCCGAAGATTTCCTCAAGGATTACGCCCAGATAAACGTGGGCTCGTTGCAGCTCGCGGCCAATCACAATATTCTACAAATAATCGACGTCTGCCAGGATTACGAAAAAGAAAACAAGTACGAACGCGAGAGTTCGCTTTGCTATCGACCGCTTTTATTAAATTAGTTGATTTAATCTATTTAATATTATTATTATATTATTTTATTTATAAAAATGTTAAGCACTTAAGTTTACGACCTGTTATAGTTTATTTACTTTTTTTCTTGCAGGTTGAGTACACTCTTAAAAGAGATAATGGCTGAACAAGAAAACAGGACAATCGTTTTCATAGAGACGAAACGGAGGGTCGACGAGATCGCGAGAAAAATGAAGCGGGACGGATGGCCGGCGGTTTGCATTCACGGCGACAAAACTCAGCAGGAAAGAGATTGGGTTTTACAGGGTAAATCATCATCGAAATAACTAAATATTCCGTGTCCCGAAGGCGGGAATCTCGCGGTGACGGTCGTCTTAATATCTAACGACTATTTACAGATTTCAGATCGGGCAAAGCCCCAATTCTCGTGGCGACCGACGTGGCCGCCCGCGGACTAGGTGAGTTATTCCAAGCATTTCCCTCGAACATATCCGTAATTACGCGTTTACGTAATAATTTTTTTTAATCCAAAACCATTGCGATCACGTAGATTTATTGTTTGGTTCGTCTATAAAGGTTGAGAAGTATCTAGACATTCGAAAATATTGAAAAAAATTTGAGATTGGCTATTTGAAGAAGTAAAAATTGAGTAATAATTTGTAAAAGGGTGTTTTTTTTATAATTTACGAAAACAAGCTCTACGTGTTCTTCGTCAGAGCTTTATTGAGAGCCAACATTTTTTTGCTCATTCACACTGTACAGTTAAACGACTCGTTCGAAGTATAAAGAAACGAGATCAATGAATCGCGAAGTAGTATCCGCGAAAGAGTAATTTAACGTTTACCTCGAACGATGCGACATTCCGAACGAGTGTAAAAAAAAAAAAAAAAAAAAAAAAAAAACAAATAAAGAAAAGGGGAAAGAAAGTAAGAAAAAAAAAAAAGGGAAAAAAAAATTAGGTTTTAAGAGAACAAAATTGAAGAAGGTTTTGGTGAAGACAATGTAGCTAACGCGGCTGGATGTTTGTTTGGATTGCAGAGGCACATTGCGCGCAGGCCCACGTCGGGTAATGCAAAGCACACATATCGGGGTGGTGACCCGCCGCCTCTTATTGTTCGGTGGTGCACTGGTTTGCATTGTCTGCGGTGGCTGCTGCGCGTGCCTCTAATCGTCAATTGCGTGATGGGCCAAGATTCGGGTCCTAAATCGGGCTCTACGGGTTATACTGCTCTACGTACCGGATATCTCTCGTGCTCCTACGCTACGCTGTACGGCCACCAGGGTTTCTCGGCCGCAATACTCGTTGTTGCCAGAATAGTGTCCCTTCCACTGGCCATAATCGAGCTTAAATGAGTCACCCCTCCGGTCAGCCTTCCAAAGAGGTGGTGGCATGCTAGCGGATGCCAGAGCCTCGAAAAAGGCCCCTTAGCAACGGAGCGGCGGAGGCTGTAGCTGGAGCGAGCGCAAACAGCCAGGCCCTGCCCGTACGTTGCTAGCGACAAACGCCCAATGCCTAATTTTTTTATATTACACACATTAATTAACTACATTCTATACTTACTACTTTAGTTGAACATTCCTATTAATCTGTCCACTGTCCCGATCCCTCATCGCCTCATTGTATATTTCACTCCTCTGCTCCCCTCTGGATCAACGTCTGTCTCGTATTTTACCTGCTTTATTTCTCATCGTCATACTTTCCTGCTCACACTAACATTTATTTCGAGTAGAGCACACACACACTGTGTCGTTTACATTATTTTAAAAAAAGAAGCTTCGAGTCTGATGCTCGTACAACTTTTGATATCAGAGACAAAAAAAACATTAATAAAATAAATGGCTGAGGCTGCTAAAAATGTTACTTAACGTATTTAAAAAAGAAAATGGATAAATTACAGAGAAATTACTTTCGAGGTACTGCCAAGTAGTTAGATACGTAACGAAGCTTTGAGAGTACATCTTCATGATAACGAATAAAGACCGTTGGAGTGTTGAATACATACAATACATATCTCGAAGCACTGCTCTTTAATAAATAAATAAAAAGCCAAAAGAAAAAAAATATGTCTTATCGCGACTCGCGTTCGCGCAATTTGCGTTAACTTTCATTGTGTATTTCAGACGTTGAGGATGTCAAGTTTGTTATCAACTTTGACTACCCATCGTGCTCGGAAGACTACGTTCATCGCATCGGCCGTACCGGTCGTAGGCAGAAAACAGGAACGGCGTACACGTTCTTCACGCCGAACAACGCCAACAAGGCCAACGACTTGATACAAGTTCTGAAGGAGGCTAATCAAGTTATCAATCCGAAGTTGCTCGAACTCGCCGACAGTAGGAACGGCGGTTTCGGAAGACATCGAGGAGGTAAAAAATCGCCGATTTCCAAAAAAAAATTTAATAAATCGTTAAAATCAGTTTTGTTAAAAATGGGGATTAAAAAAAATCGGATCGTAAATTCGCAGAGACAATAAATTTTACTTGTATTTCAACGTCAATTCGAGCAGGTGGAGGAAGAAACAAATGGCGCGGTGGACGCGGAGGCCCCGTCGGGGGTGGCAACAACGTCGGCGGACGAAGCGGAAGGGAGCGCAGCTTCTCGAGGAGCCGAAGCCCGACGCGAAGTCGTAGCGACAGCAGGGAACGCAACGGACGCAGCAGCAAAAGAAGCTACAGCCGCAGTTACTCTCGTAGCCGCAGTCCCGTCAACAATCGCACAGGCAAGTCCGCCAGCAGAGATAACATGGTGTCCAGCGGTCCTTGAAGTACTTGAAGTCCTGGAACTATCCTTGAGAAAGTCCTGGAATGTCCTTGAGAAAGTCTTGGAATGTCCTTGAATTGCACCTAATGTCCTTGAATTTTCTATTTCCCCGCAAATTTCGCTTTTTCAAAATATATATTACTCGCGACCATTCTAAAACA
>JAPYZC010004352.1:0-28062 GCA_030522665.1 Ichneumoninae sp. A BG-2022a
TGAAAGATCCTTGAAAGATCCTTGAAAGATCCTTGAAAGATCCTTGAAAGATCCTTGAAAGATCCTTGAAAGATCCTTGAAAGATCCTTGAAAGATCCTCGAAAAATCCTCGAAAAATCCCCCAAAAATCCCCAAGCCCACAATCGCACTCAACATTTACAATCACAGCGAAAACAGTTGGCGTTCTCCACGGGTTTTAGGCAAATTCACCATGCAAACACCTACATGCTGCCGCAGATACATCAGATTATTGTACACTTCCCGCGTACACCCCCGACGCCACATTTAATGCCCGTGCACCGCGGACCATGTTTCATCGAACGAACGCAACATCCGCGCTGTTATTTACTCGCGTGAGCCGGCGAGACCGTAGAGTGAGATTGCCGTCAGGCTCAGCAGTGTGTGCACGCAAACAAGACGCGCAAACGCCCCCTCGTGCGTGTACGAAGTCTCGCGCGTAATTGGAGCAAGGTGAGATGCCGGAGAAACGAAGGGGGGGGGGGGAGTTCAGAGGGAGGTTCGGTATAACGAGGGGAAATAATTAAGAGGGGGAAGGGGGGGGAAAGATTAGTCCGGACACAGCGTGAATTTACAAGGCGTTGTATCAAATGCATTATGTACGATATCCCGACGAAGGGAGGAGCTAGTATACAATAGCACTATGTTATTATTAAGCGTACAGATGCCTCTCGACATATCATCTCCGCACACATCACCCTCACGTCACCCTCACCTTCGCCACACAAATCGACGGTGTTTTCGCGCACTGAGCACCAAATCGTAAACTCGCCATAGATCACCCCCATCGGTGCCCCCCCCACTATAAATCCACTTGTTGTACCCGACAGAAATGATTATTAAATTATACTCCAAAACCCCCACAAACCGTAACGACGGCAATCACGATCCATTGATTTATCATCAACAAAAAATGTATCGTTCGGATTAAATTCCCAATTGGCCGTCGAGCGATAACGATGACGAATCCTCGTCTAGCCGAGGGCGGATTACGAGGTTTAAGTTTATTAACCAATATGCATTAAATTCCGGATAGTTGAACGCCGAAACAGTCCGATCGAACAGAGCCGTATCTACTTCGGCGCTCCTCGGGGGAAACTGAATTAGATAAGGAACTCGCGTTGGGTACGTCGGACGTCGATTGGGCCATTGTGGGCTGTGCATTGAAAGACCGGGGGGGGGGGGGGTGAGCTTTGGCGTGCACATTAGACGTTATCGCAGGGACATTTGAATCGAGTCGCGCTCCTCTTCGTGGATCTTCGTGGTTGCGAAAGCCCGGTTTCCTTCGGGGCTGCGTCTCTCGCGCCGCGCTCCGATCTGGCATATCGGGGTTCGCTCGCCGGGTGAGATCGATCCGTTGAGGGCTAAGGTGGACCCTCGCAGGATACATTCGGCGGCGATATCAACCCTCCCGATCGCTATTATACGGCATTACGGGGCGTTACAGGGTATTAGTCGGGTACCGTGGCCGACGTCCGCGTGTTACGTGCATCCGGGCGCTTCGGCGTCGAGACGACGATCGATCTCGCGGAACACACACACACGCGCCGGCTCGAGCGACGTGCAATCTAGCGGTGTACAAACTCGATCGGTAACGATGTCACGAGGTGAAGCGGCTCAAACGCTTCTCGGGAACACCTTACAGGGTCGAGTTAACGACGCACCCGCTAATTCCATAATTAAATAGCGCTTGAGACAAGCCCCGGACCAACGGGGTCGTAATTAATTATCACAGTGCAGGTCGTATTATCGGCAAAGCCAAAACTGATGAGACCACGATTTTCGTTAATCGTTAATCGGGACAAACTAACGAGGTAATTTTTTTTTTTTGTAAGCTCGATTCGGATGTCCCTTTATCATAATTCCATATCATTATTGTCAGCAGTGTTCGCATTAAATGTCATATCATTAAACGAAAAAAAAAAGAATTCAGCTCCATCGATCGATGTAGGAAAAAGCTAATAGAGATTTATATATATATATACATATATATATATAAGGAAGAAAATCCTTGGAGGCGTTGGATTATTAAGGGCTTTCGACGTAGGCAATTCGTACTAGTACAATATAGTATTATACACATACCTAAAGTAGTTGTCAGCTGCATCAGAAATCACCATTTAATTGTAATGTATTGATTATTGATTATTAATATCTATCATTATGATTGTGTATTTTTATTATTGTCATACGCCGGGCGTTGTAGCGTGTAAACGTCCATAAGGCCTAATAGGTAAATTGAAGAAACAATTTTCACACAGAGACATTGGTCTCTGTTCGTATGTCGACGTGTCGTCCAAGTCTCGGTTCTTAAGATACGACTCGAGGGTAATATTAGTCAAAGTTTGGTGGAGAAATGAAAAAATGACGAAAAAAAAATTGAAAGACAAACTGAGAATAAAATAACACACACAAGTCCTTTTTTTAATTTTTTAAAAATAATAAATATTTGCTTGTCGTTGCAAAATGCGCAGCGACGATTAATTGGCGTGTAATATCATGGACTCATTTGTACTTCCTTGTCTCCCGAGGGTGTGAAACTTGACAGGCTTTTGAACAATTTTATTTCATTGTTAAAAAAAAAAAAATTAATGGGCATTTGAAAGCTTTGACGAAGGTTTTCCATTGTTCGCCGGATTCGAATAATCGACGGCGCGCATTGTCGTTATATACGTCAAATCCGAGCGGTTGGACGCTGACGCGATACGAAACCGAGTCGAGTCAACGCGGACGTTGGCCGACCGCCGCTCGATTAACTTCACCAATACGATCGTCACGAATCCTCCCTCCGGATAACGAGCCATTCATTACTTTCAAAACTCGTCAACGGACCACCTGCCGCTATTAATTATTCACGGATGTCTGCCGACTGTAATACGCGAATGCCAAAACGGGGTCAAAACGATTAAAGGCACTTTCCTGAAATTATATATTCCTTTTATGATTAAAAAAAAATATATATTTAGGCTCCCGCGAGTCTGTGCAAACTTCTAACATCCCTTAGGCGATCTCGAGTCATAATTCATTGTAAACTTTAAGCCCTCCATATTTTTGAGGCCATATTTTTCTTTCAGTTTTTTGTTTTTTTTTGGGGGGGGGATTTAGAAATTATTTTTACTTCCTTGCGGTAAAACTTTTAGTGGGTATGTTAACTTTATTATTAGTTAAAAAATTGCATGCTGCCTGAGGCAAGACACCCTCGGGAGCGTCGTTTTGCGGTCGCAACGGGCCCACAAGAAAAAAAAATTCTTGAATAAAAAAAAAAAAAAAATTCTCGCACATACCGCGATCCCCGCTCGTGGAAACGTCCCGCTGACGCTGACCAGGAGATGGAGACTAATGTACTGAGTACAGTGGATAGGAATGGTAAATAAAAATACACGCATAAATTACGAAGGGGGGAAAAAATCTTTAAAAAAAAACAACAACAAAATTATTCCACGAAAGATTATCCACGAAAACGAGATTTAGAAGGATACAAATAGAAAACAAAAAAATACGCATAAAAACGAAAAGAGTGAGAGAATAAGAGATGAAAATGAAAGGAGAGAAAGAGTGACAACGACGTTAAACCTGCGGCTCTAAACTCTACAAAATTTATTTATACTTGTTACGCTATCGATAAGTTTATATTATATCTCTTTGAGGATCGTGCGTCTTTGCGATTCTCGAGAATTGTACGTGATATTATATTTATACGAGCTGTTATACACTCTACAAGTATACATGCATTAAAAAAAAAAAATACACATACACACGAGACACTCTTCCAAAAAAATGTAAAAAAAAAAACAAAAAAAAATGCGCGCGACATCCTGGCGAACGAAATTCAATGAGGAAGTGGGGGACGAGAGGCGAGACGAGTTACAAGAAACGGGAAGTCAAATAGATGCTGGAGCCGAAATTGGTAGTAAATTGAATATCGAAACTCGATGCGGAAGCCGGGCGGCGGCTTATGGAGCGGTGCTTGAGTATTCAGTAGATAATCCGTTCCGCGATCAGACGGCAGAGATTAAAGCAAAAAATGAAAAAACATCGTCTGTCTCTCGTCCCAACAAAAAAAAAAACGATGTAATGTCGAAGTTCGTTACTCGCAGGAAAAATTCGAGAGTGAAGAAAAATAAATGGCTACAGCAGGCGCGATTCTCGACGATAACGTGTACGGAGTGTGTGTCAAGTAGAGAAAGCTGCATTAGATCAGACGGTGAAATTCACGCGAGTTTCTCGTTGAATGAGGTAATGGTTTGGATGTTCCAGTTTCAGAATTGACGGTGGAAAATCGAATGGGAAAAGGCGGTGGAGTGTCGGAGGAATTCTCGCCGAGCGGGGTGGAGAACAATCGGCGGCGGAAAAGTTGGTCGCGGGACGGAGGAGGAAGGGAACGACGCGGAGGGTTGAAGGGCGAAAAAGAGCAAGGCTCAACGATCCGAGACACGATAGCTAGTCGTAATCCGGACTATCACGTCGGAGATGCTCACGAGATCGCCACGCTCGAGTTCTTCTCCTCGCCTTTTTTATTCTTCCTTCTCATTCTCATATTGGATCCCCCTCCCCCCCTCCCCCGTCTTGTGCTTCTTGTTCTCTCCACTGGTTTCGAGACTCGTTGCCACAGAGTTGCACACAATGTAGTACAATCTAGCTCGACTGCTGCTCTTTGTCGTGTGACGAAAAATAAAAATTGCAATAAAAAAATATGAACATATGAAAAAGGAACGTTCAACCATTCCCGATGATACCGTCTGTAGGAAGGTACACGCAAGCTCGAAATAAGGGTAGAGATGAGTAAAAAAAAAAAAAATGAAAAGAGCGTAATATTGTAAGAGAGCGATCCGAGGCAAAGCATTGTGCGTAATATTATGTGTACGTGCGTCTACGAAAATGAATTTAAAGAAAGGGGGTTCGAGAATCGACGAGGCGGGTAACCGAAATCTTACAAAGATCTGGAAACAACGAGTGGAAAAATAAATTTTATGACGGGGGTTTTGAAATTCATTTTTTTTTTCATTTCGTGGACGTACTCTATATCGAAGACTGTGTATACCTCATACATGTGTAACATACATTGAAACTTGGTCGTTCGCAACTATGAAACCCCGGAAACGTGTGTTCTCCGTTTCGTTAAGAACTGTTATTAGCTTGTTTTTCTAATAAACTTGTTTTTTTGTTTGTTAGAACGGGAGTGGACCTGGTGGGGAATCAGGCGGAAGAGCGAATGGGTGAGTAAAAATATTAAGCATACAGAAATTTCGTACGGAAAATCATTGATTATAAAAGCGACGGATCAACTTTTTTTTCGCGATTCAACGCTACATCGATCTGCCGCATAGTGAAGTCACGTATATAATGCAATTTTTATTGACAGTGGATTCTCCTCCGACCGGATTGATTTATGATCGGACGGAAAGCGGACTTTGACGACCTGCAACCTACTAAGATCCATGATTTATTATTTTTTTTTTTATTAGAACAGTCCCTTTTCCACAGATGTAAACACGTTTCAGATTATAATATAATAAGACATGAAAATGGGAGAACTGACTCGATGCGTAAGGACAAAAATAAGTGGGGACTAATAATTACGTATCAACCGAACCGACCCGCTCAAAAGTACTCAAAAGTACATCCAGAAAAATAATTTATTTGACGGCCACCGTTTATTTGGTCCAACTAAAATATTTATTTAATCTAAATAAATATTTATTTTAATTAAGTAAATAGTTACTTAGATGAAATAAATATTTATTTAAATCAAATAAATATTTTAGTTGGACCAAATAAACGGTGGCCGTCAAATAAATTATTTTTCTGGGTGTAGTTTTGAGAAGCGGAGGACAATACAGATTTACAAAAAAATGTATAATTCATATCTCAAAGAATAACAATTGGTACAATAATAGTTGATGATACGCCAGTACATTACTCGAGGATAATATCACGCACAGCGTGAACGAAGGATAATATCACGCACAGCGATTTTAAACTCTCCGACGGGAATATTAAATGGCTCCACAAAAGCTAGATCGTTTGCGGCCGCCGTTACCCTGCGAACTCCTGATGGGGAACTAAAGTGTTTGTGCTAGGAATACGTTATCATCGAATAGTCGCATAGCTGCTAAACCAGCCGTTTTTAATGCTAATGCAATTCCGGTACAATCATGAGAATCCCGTAACATGGGTCTTGACTCCTTAAAGGTCGCGAATCTTAGGAATTATCTTCCGATTATAAGAATGTGCATCTCTAATGAAAGACTCGTGTCTCCGAGGCTTCTTTCCACCCCTCTCCGTGCCGGAACATAGGGAACGATCCGGCGGAAGTCGGAACATAAAACGGACAGCTCACGCACTCCGAAAGTATTTTTCCTACGAATACGATATCATCGAATAGTCCTGGAGTCGCTAAACTACACGTTTTTAATCTTCTTCCCCTCTCAAGCTGAAGTGAAAGTCACGTGACGGGGCCATGAGTGTGAGAGAGATAGTTGCAATTTTCAAATTAACTTTATTCAATGATGCTAATTTTTTTAAGAAAAATATGAATTCCCTCGAATTTGGTTTTTCCTCAAAAAAATTAGCACCCTTGAGAAAAGTTCATTCCAGTTTTCATTACCGACCGCGATATTTCACTTCCCCTTACAGATCGCGACTCTTAGGTATTATTTTCCAATTATTAAAAATGTTGTCTCCAATGGTAGACCCGTTTCTCCGAGGCCTCTGAAACCCGAATCGTCTTTCCACCCCCTCTCCGTGTCGGGACATGGGGACAGGTTCGCCGGAAGTCGGAATATAAAAATGTGTAAGCAGTAATGGATACCGCCTCGTCCGTCCCGGTAGCCGGCTAATTAGACGAGCCCCGCGGCCGAAGTCACTCGTGCACCTTCACGGATCCCTCGAGCAGCTTTCCGCTTTTCTCGCCCCTCTCATCCCTTGGCCTTTGTCATTGTCTCATTCACTCAGCTTCCCGCTCCTCCCCATTCTCCGAAGGATAAGCTAACGAGAATCTTCACCAGGCTTTCCCGGCTGCTCTCGACAACTGACACGCTCCGAAAATTCGCCTCACCTTTTCATCGGACTCCGCCTCTATTTTTTCTCCCGTTTTTCCACCTCGCTGCCAAAGCAAAAACGAGGTCCGAGTCTCGACCACGGTAAATCCCAGCCGCGAAAGGGCAAGCCGCTTCCCACAGTTGGGCGGACACTGGCCGACGCTCTGCCGATACTGGCCTTGCGCGTCGCTCCCATTGAGGGTCGCGCCCTTCCGACTTGCGTCACGAAGGCCCGACGATGATTTTACGTTCGGTCCGGCGCTTCGAGCTCTGGGGAATCAAAACCGAATCGACACCCCCACTTTGTCAATTACGCTCCGAGATGCGAAACTTCGGACCTGAGTTACGAAAGACATTTTCGCTGTGAGCGGAAGACAGATTCGGCGGGGTTTAACTTTTTGGCTGTTAGGGATTTTGAGATCGGTCGAACAACTTTTTTCCCATCGACTTTTTACGCCAAAAATGAAAGCAGGGGTTTTTTTATGACGTCAGTCATTCAAGTCGGGGCCAAAGTTGCGCGGACCGAAGTTACGAAACCGATTTCCGGTGTAAACGGAAACCAAATTCAGCGGGGTTTAACTTTTTGGCAGTTAGGCATTTTTTGGACTGTCGAAGAACTTTTTGCCATCAAATTTTGTATGTCAAAAATGAAAGCAGGGGTTTTTTTATGATGTCAATCATTCGAGTTGAGGCCAAAGTTACGAAACGCATTTCCGTTGCAAGTGGAAGTCAAATTCAGCGCTGTTTAACTTTTTGGTTGTTAGGAATTTTCAGAGCGGTAGAACAACAACCGTTTTCCCGTCGAATTTTGTATGTCAAAAATGAAAGCAGTGGTTTTTTTTATGATGTCAATCATTCGAGTTGAGGCCAAAGTCACGCGTACTAAAGTTACGAAACGTATTTCCGTTGCAACCGGAAGTCATATTCAGCAGGTTTAACTTTTTGGTTATTAGGAGTTTTTTTGGACGGTCGAACAACATTCTCCCTTAGAATTTGGTATGTGAAAAATGATAGCAGTGGGTTTTTTTTATGTCAAACATTCGAGTTGGGGCCAAAGCCAAAGTCGGACTAAAGTTACGAAATGCATTTTCGTTGTAACCGGAAGTCATATTCCTCAGGTTTAACTTTTTGGTTATTAGGAGTTCTTTTGGACGGTCGAACAACGTTCTCCCATCGAATTTCGTATGTCAAAAATAAAAGTAGTGGGTTTTTTTCTATGATGTCAATAATTCGAGTTGAGGCCAAAGTGACGCGTACTGAAGTTACGAAATGCATTTCCGTTGTAACCGGAAGTAAAATTCAGCAGGTTTAACTTTTTGTTTGTTGGAAATTTTTTTGGACGGTCGAACAACGTTCTCCATCAAATTTGCTATGTCAAAAATAAAAACAGTGGTTTTTTTATGATGTCAATAATTCAAGTCGAGGCCAAAGTGACGCGGACTAAAGTTACGAAACGCATTTCCGTTGTAACCGGAAGTCAGATTCAGTAGGTTTAACTTTCTGGTTGTTAGGAATTTTTGTACGGTCGAACAACGTTCCCCCATCGAATTTTTTATGTCAAAAATGAAAGCAGTGGTTTGTTTTTTTATGACGTCGTAAATCATCCAAGTCGAGGCCGTCCGCCCGGCCGTAAAAAAAAAAAGAATCTAAAGAAAAAGGGGGTCAGGATTGTCGAGTCTGTTGGGGCCTCGGTGACTCGCGTGCGTCCCTCCTGCGAGTTCCACCCTCGCACGACGCCGCAGACCTGAAAGTCATTCTCCGCCGTCTCCGCCGAGAATGATCGATAGCCGAGGTTTCATGCATCGCGTAACACAGTTCCACGCAGTCCGCGGGCATTTTTATCCGAGTCATCTTTACCCGTGGAATTAACATAATTAAGGATCGCCTCAATTTGTTGGAATAACAAAAAGGTCAAGGGAGGCCGCGCGGGGTTGAAAGAGTCGAAAGGGTGAGACCTTCCATGCGAGCCGAGGCGAGGCAAGCTCGTTATCAACGCAGCTCGCTGAAGTTTTGCTTATTTAAATGAGATGCGTGCATTAATGACGGAAAATTATGAAAAAAAGGCGATAAGGAGGGTAAAAGGTGGGCGGGAATTTCAGAGTCGTCACTGCCCGTTTTCCTGTAACGTCGAGTTAACAATTCCAACGAGCGAAGGGAATCAACCACGCCTCCGAAGTGCGAATCCACCGAGTAGGCTAATGCGAGATCAAAGGCGGAGCGAAACTTTAATGGACATTGAATTTCCTCCGCGAATCTTTGTTGGAAATTAAAAAGGGGGGACGTTCCCCACTCAAAGAACAAAAGAGTTCGAGCTCTCCGGCTCGTCTTCTGTTCGTCGAACTACTTTGAAATCTAATTCGGACGTCGAAGTAATTTCCAATTCGTCAGCGTCCGATTTAGCCCGCGCGAAATGTGACATTCAATCTCCCCCCCCCCCCCCGGTTGGCGCGCCGAAATATATAACGTTTTCATTGTGACTCTCGAATGGGGGGGGGCGGAGGGGGGGGGGGGGCAATTCAAGAATGATTAATGGGCCGATTTATTCCATGTGTAAAGTTCCGTTCGGGTCGAGAGCGGGTACGCGATCGTCGCTGTAATCCATATCGGGAGCGAGAGACGGAGGACCCAATTTCCGTCCGATCGAACTTTAAACCATTCGATGATCGACTGAACAATGCGGGCCACGCTTCCGCCGTCGGCCCGGCGACAAATGGGTGGATACGCGTTAAAAAGACATTTCCACAGGAGCGAAACATCGAGGACCATCGGGCGAAATTTTTATCGACAAGATGAGATCGATGGGATCGATAAGAGAAAATTGGATTTTTCTAATGAGAAACTTGGGTCAAGAGGTATTGTTAATAAAAAATGATTTCCTTTTCGCATTACAGACATCCCGGAGACAACCCATTTTACAGCAACATCGACAGCATGCCGGACATACGACCGCGCCGGAAATCGATACCGTTGGTCTCGGAGCTGGTACGTAACTCATTGCCCATTACCGTCTATCTCTCGCCTCTATATATGCCATCTATATCTTTCTCTCAATCCCGTTGTCTATATATTATATATATATTGCCTGTACCGTCTCTCTATATTCGTCCGAATTGATTAACGTCGCCGCGGGACCGTCGTTGTCTTTGTCACTTCCGTGATTATCGTCATTAACGTAATGATCCTCATTGTCGTCAAAGTTCATCGTTGTTATCGTCGCTGGGACGATGAGTGATGACCTCGTCGTCAACGTCGTTTGCGGAAAATCTGACGGCGCTCTGTGACCCTACATGATGAACTTGCGCTAACCCTGTCCAAATGCCGACCCCCCCCCCCCCCCCCCCCCCCACCCGCCGGCGGTCCCCCGTTTTCTCGCGCCCGCGCGATCCCTTCGAAAGTCAACCTCGAAACAATGCAACTACGTGCGGAACTACGAAACTACGTGCATCGCGGTCTCCAAACGGAGTTCTGGTTAATTAAACGCCTGATTCGTTTCAATTTGTTCGGCAAACCGTGTCATCGCCGGGACGACGAGTTCAACGCTCGGGCAACGCGTGCCAAGACAGCGTCAATGCATAACAAATAATTTTTTTTTTTTTAATTCCCACGCGATCCTGAAAATACAAAAGATGTTTTCGCGATAAAAGCGATTGCACCCGGCTCCATTTGGTACTTTTTTTTTAGATCATTTTTTTTGTAGATTTTTTTAGATCTAAAAAGTAAGAAAAAATAATAACCTGTGTCGGTAAAGAATTTTTCTGATTCGAAATTCCGCTGCGTTTTATCTAATGTTATTTCATATTAAATAAAATTATTAATAATTGTTATTAAATAAATATAAATATATATAATTTATTAAATATATATTAATAAATTATTATTAATTTTATTTAATATTATTTTTAGTAATTTTTTTTCTGAAATTCTTTATTGTCACTGTACCTCGTGTCGCTCGAATTGCGGTCGGCGATAATCGAGATCCGGTATGAACTGAATTATGGTGCGAAGCTCTGCCAATGATATTCGCAGTGGTCGCGATGGTGGCAGCTTCCGCGTGAGATTCTCTCATCCGCGACAGCGTCACGAGCAACTGAACATCATCCATGGGGGGTTGGGGGAGGGGTGCAGGGGCACCGCCCCAACAAATGACAATGCAACGGCGACGAGAACGGCATAGGTTTCGTTTCTGGTTCGCGCATATCGGCCGTGCGAATACACAACGCTAATATCTTCCTCTGTTCGTACTGTGTGTACGTACACCGACTCATTATCCCCACCCTTCATTAATTATACAACCGTTCCAACAACCGAATAACTGTACAGCGATGTCATAACGAAAATAATAATAATAATAATAATAATAATAATAAAATTCATCATCGTAATTATAATAACTATAATAATAATAATAATATTCATCATCGTAATCATAATAAGCATAATAATCATAATAATAATAATAACAACAACAATCTTCATAATGATAAAGTTCATGTCGATGGGACACTCACCCAGATACGCACACAGAGACTCACGCAGATACTCACACAGGTACTCACACAGTACTTTATTTTATAAGAAAATTTAAATAAAAAAAGTTATTACAGAATAATAGGGGATTTTGTGATAAATTTTATTTTATGGGGAAAATTGAATAAAAAATTATTAAATGAATTTTCTTAAGAAAATTCCAAAATATTAAAATTATTCAAAATTTTATTTAATTAAAATATTTAAATTCAGCTTAATTTAGAATTACATTAATTTACAGATACTCACACAGATACTCACACAAATACTCACACAAATCCTCACACAAATACTCACACAAATACTCACACAAATATTGCAAGCGCCCGAAGCGCGCGAGCCGACATAACCATTAGTAATAATAATAATAATATTAATAATTTAAAAAATGCCAATGACAACCGATAACGCGAAACGAGTAAAATTTTATTTCTATAGTATTATCGAACAATGATGTCGATATGCCATACCCGATGTGGTCAGTAAATTTATCGTTATAACGCATCGAAGTTTTGTGACCCGCGATGTTTACGCGCGCGAGTATGTCGATACAACCTCGACTACCGTTCGGGACCATAACAGCCAACCGCAGGGGTAAGGCTGGGTCGAAAAATGGAAATAAAAAAAAATTGAATTTTGTTTCACCGGAGGCTGGCGTGCTCAGCACGCCGCTGTACCGGCTTTTGCCTATCGCAGATCCTACTCAGATTACAAACGATTTAGGCGTCGCGCTATGGGAAACCCGAGAAAATAAAAATAAAAACAGCCAACCTGATTCCAGTTATAGGACCGCGATTGCGTACTTCATTGGTAAACATCGCAGACGCGCGGAGTTTAAAAAAAAATACAATAACCTTTTGTCGTTTTTGGTTTCGCCTTCCCACCGATTCTTGATGTTCCGCGCGAATATCTGTTTTGTAAAGCGCGCACGAGGCTGGTTCATGAATGCGAGTTAAAATCACGCACGGACTCGGGAGCAACGGCGCGTTAAATTTGCGGAAACTCTCTCGACCGCGTGCATACACGCGGGGTCACGTGATATAAAATTTCAACGAGCTTTGTCAAGCTTTGGGAAATAAAATGACCGCGGTTGAATTTATACTGAGGGGCTTCCCATTCGTCGCCCGACCGCCTTTTTGCGCCATTCTCCATCGCGCTGCGCCCTGTCCACATTGCAAACTTTTAATTAATCCGTTTATCGCGCTCCACGAAAATTGGAGCAAAAAGAAATCCCGCTCGACCCAGCTGACTCTCTGTCACACCCTACTTAGATTTTATGGCCTTCAAAAAAAAATGACATCCTTTTTGTGCTACCTTTTTTTTCTCTCAAATTCTCACCCGGTTATAATACCCGTTGACCATCGCGATTTCGGGGATGAAAAAAAATAAAGTGTTTTTCGAAATCGGTGTTTCCCAAAGGCATTGTCGTGGAAGAGAACGATGAGAATTATTGACCGTCCTAATTTTTTAAATCTGATATTTGGGTTTCGTGAGAGAAAATAAAGAAAAATTCGTCCTTCTCTTCCACGAAATTTAAACGTTGAATCTCTAAGCCCAATATCTGTGTCCCCTGAATGTTCAGTGTCGAAAGTTTCAATCTAATCGTTGTTTACTGTACCCCAAATCCTCGAAACCGAGAATTCTATTTCTCGTTAATTAAAAAAAAAATTTAATGAGATGAAATGAAAGAGCGGTCAGTCGCTGATTTTTTCAATGTCCCGAGATAATTATCGAGACGCCTGGCAAGCCGGTTAAAATACTTTCGCCGAGAGAGATGCAGTGCATATATGAAATTGTGCAGCATGCATTTTTTGTTTTTTTTTGGGGGGGGGGGGGGGGGAATTTAATATAAAAAAATAAAAACCGCAGACGCCCCGGGGGGTTAATGACCTCTTTGCGTATTCAAAAGATGCAAGAAAAAAAAAGAAACTGATGAACTAATCGGCATATAATGCTATTCTTTGTTTGTTCTCTGTGGCGCCCATTGTTGTATCTACCTGAAAACACCCGACAAAAAAACCACTCACTGAACCTCTCAAAAAATCTCAAAAACTCCACCTCCAGGTCTTGAAGGTACTAATTAAATGCCTCCTTAGTGAATTTTTAATTAAAAAGGCTTGCTCGAACGTTGCATGAAAATTTTATATATCATTCGTTTTCTATCTCTATCTCTCATCTCTCACTCTATAAATGTTCTTCATCTCTATCTATCTCTATCTATCTCTCTCTACATATCTATATACTCATAAATAATCGATAAATATCAAATATACATGTGGATTTATTTTTGTATATATATATTTATATAAATATAAATATATATATATTTATTTTATTTTTTTGTTATTTCTTTCTGATAAAATATTGACGTCGAAAATCTTAACACCGATGGTCTCAAATTGCATCCGAGATATACATGTATATATATCTCTCTTTCTTGTTTCTCATATTAATGAAAAGTTGTTTAATGATAACTCGCCCTCTACGTCGATTCTCTTAGTCTCTTCGACCTAACTTGAGTTTTCTTGTTCTACGCACAAGCACGCTTTCGCGCGAATCCTCGAGATCGAAAAAGAAAAAGAGAAAGGAGATTGTGCGGTAATTATTTAACCAAGGATATCTTCGACCGCTTGCTAGAGCTTTCGCTTCTTTTTTTCCATCCACGAACAGATATGGCGGAAAGTAATTATTACTGATAAATATAAGTGACAGAAAAAAAAAAAAAAAATCTCTCACGGATAAGCAATATCCGAGAGAGCCCGACGTCATGTCACCGAAGCCGAGAAACTTGATGTGACTCGCGGGTGATCGTGAAGCTTTTCCCCGAAGCCTTGCAGATACAATCGATATATCACATACCGTAATAATTTTTCTTACTAAACCCACGTAATGAATTATCGTTTTCCTTTTTCAAATTTTTTCCATTCTTTCAACTACAATTGTATCTCTCGTTGTTCTTCTACTGTCCACCACGCACCTGGGTTGTGTTGTTACTGCGGCGACACCGATGTGATTTTTTTTTCTTTTTTTGCAATATTTTTATTAACACCACCACTCACGCATACACGATTATATATTTTTTTATTTTATTTAAATAAACACCTAAGCCAATAATAAATCGCCTAGTCGACACAACCCGTTTGCTTTTTTCAAATCAACAATCAGATCTGACTTTTTCACAAACGTGTCTATTATTTTCTTTTTTTCCTAAAAAAAATGAGAAAAATGAAAAGGAAATAAAAAAAAAAAAATTCTTCTCAGAGTATAGCACGCAGACTGCATCCGGCGTGGTACCTTAATATTGGAACTGTGCACGTTAATTTAACGATTATTGTACACGTTAAATAATACTACTAATATAATACCGATACTTTTATATATATAATATGTGTGTGCGTAAAGTAGTGTGTAGATACGATAGTGAGTAGTTGAATGAAAAATATAGTTACGAAAAATAGATCGATGTAGGCTCCTCGCTTGTACGTTTACTCGCATCACTGAAAAGCGATCCGTATCGCGCGGCGTGACGCGTCGGAGCAATAATTTCCCACGAAAACTATTCTGCCACTTTCTCAATTCCGTTCCCGCGACTCTAAATCCGAATTTAACCCCGGCGATCGATCTCGCTGAAATAAATATTTATATTTCTCGTCATAAAAAAAAATAATATAGATCGTGCCGACGGCCTCTGAGAAGGGCAGGATATGTTATGTTTTTTTTTTTTTTTTTTTTTTTTTTTTTTTTTTGTTGTTATTTTTTTGTTTTTTTTTATGTTCCGCGTTTTCGCCAGATCGGAACACTTCGCGCAATCGGTCCGAAACTCTGTGTGCCTGGTGGTCTCACACGAAATCCATAGTGTATACTCGACACACACATTAAACATAATTTATATACTGTTATTATATAATTTACCGTTGATGAAAAAAATGGATCTTATGCAGCACCGGTTAACGGGTGCGAGATCTTAATTAAAATCTTCGCGGTCGCAAATCCCAGCTGCCATACCCTACAAGATACCATAGGCTAATTGGATTAGATTTTCCACGTAGAAGACCCCGTTCTCAGATTCCCCAAAATATATCCCCACTGTCTCTATGAATCCTCACCGTCCTCCCTACCGCTTTCTCCGCTCTATATATCTCCGTCTCAATCTCGAGCCAATTCTTTCACAATGATTTCCCGACCTCTAGTTTCTCCGCTCCCGATAACTACTTTCAACGTTATACCTTGATGAAATTTTAGTTATATCGTAAACGTAAATTTAATATCGAATTTTGTGTAATTCGCTAGTCAATTGTAGTTTCATTATTTCGAGGTAATTCTCAAAATAAATTGAGCCTCGATTTGGTTTTTTTTTTATAGATCAGTGTCGAAGACGCGTAATCTCCCATGTAAATAAATCGCCTTCGTGTCACACATTCGATGAATTATTTTCGTCGAACTTTTTTTTTTTATAATATACTACACGAATTGATCGATGAAAAATATCTAATTGTGTTGATCACCTGTGTGGTAATTCGAGTTGTTGATTTGCTCGACAGTGTTTCATTTTATGGTTTTTGTTTTATTCTAAAGATGTATTTTTTTTTTTTTAATTCGATATGTATTTTTGGTATATCTGGAGTCAGTGAAAATTTCGTATTATTTGATGGTTTTATCTGCCACTGTTTAGTTGCCATTACTATTACTACAACTACCGAATACTTCTTCTTCTTCTTCTTCTCTTCTTCTATCGTCCACCGATCCAACACCTCGTCTCTTTCTCTCTCACACACACCGTCTCTGTAAATAATATTAACGAAACTAAGCCTTTTCATCACTCGAACGCTAATCTATATCTTTTCTCAGACGATGGCAGCGACGAAGAGGAACGCAGGACTGACATCGGCCGTCCCAAGAGCAACTTTGAACGACGAGGAGCTGGTAAGGACTCGTACTTTAGTCATTAAAAAAAAAAGTCTCTCTACTATATGTGTTCTCTCGCCGTCTGTCCAGATTTTCTTTCATAGGAATGATATGTTTTATAAAAAAAAAAAACCTGATGTCGGTCGATAATTGAACGATAAAGAAATTCGAATCAATTAACTTGAATGAAAAAAAAAAAAATAACAAGTGTCCTTATAATAATAAGTGTCCTTATGGGACAGGAACGAATCTCTTCTTCGTGACAAAAAAAGTCCGCAGTTGAGTACACTTTGGTGTCCGTTTTAACTGTTTTTTCTTTTCTTTTTGTCTTGAAATATGTAACGATTACGATTAGGAGTGGCACGAGCTCGGTAAATTATTAAAAAATGCAAAGGGCGAACGTTGTCGGCAACTGCGCCGAGATTTGCCCGGAAATAAATTATCCGCACTTATTACAATGCTGTATACATATTGCGATGGGCCGCGGGCCAGCGAGGGTGACGGCGCCTGCCGCGCTCCCCTGATGTTTGTTTAATGTTTGTATTTTTTTTTTAAATCCTCGAATACGGCAGCCGCCCGTCAGCCTCGCGAGAAAACAGCGTCGCGTGCGAAATCGCGAGGCAACAAAAAATGCAAAAGCATCCGAGAGCCGACGCATACGCTGACTCATACGCTCGTGCTCGACGTCAAGAGCGATGACAAATATTCAGATGATTATTAGTGAAAATGTTTATTTTTTATTTTTTTATTATATAAACAAAAAATACGCGATAATTCACAACTGTTCTATAGTGTGAAAAAAAAAATGAAAGTCAGCAATTTTATTTTATACTCGAGAGAATCCTGTGCTATACTAGAGTAGATGAAAAAAAAAGATAATAATTTTTAAATATCTGCCCCCCTCGCTTTTTTTTAAGAGAGGGGCCGGATGAAAAATTTAACTATCGCCCGTTCAACGAGATTTGCCTGCGACTGAATGGGGCACGTTCGGCGAACGGGTTAAATTTAACCTTTGAACTATCTTTTTTCTTTTCCATATCTACCGTGCTGCCATTTTATCCTCATTTCCACGCTATTTTCTTTCACGTAAGTGTGGCTCAGCCTCTGTCTCTCTCTTCTCTCTCTTGCTCTCTCTCTCTCTTTCTCACACACTCTGGCTCTTGCTCTTCTGTCTGTCTATTTACTTTGTCTCTATTTCTCTTCTCTTCCGTCCTTTACTTTCCGTCTATGGTCTATCTGTCTGTCTGTCTGTCTCTTGCTAATTTTTTCGGTCTGCAACTATCGCTATCCCTCTACTTATCTGTCTAACGATCTGTCCACCTGTCTTTTCCGTTTCTCTATTCTTCACAAATTTTTTATTACAAATATCTTTATGAAAGCAACGTGTAGCGAAAATAGAAAAATCATCAATCTAGCGAGCATAATTATAGCGAGGAAGCATTACTTACTTATACATAATACAACTATCGTACGTGCGAATGCATACATTTTGTCGATGAAATATTAAAAAAAAAAACAGGCACATTTTTCTTTGACACACAATAATCTATAATTTCATACATTATAATATACATAATGTCATATAACAACTGCGTAGGCGAGAGAGTGCTGTAGTGGAGTAAATGCCCGAATTGCACCACATTGTGTACATACAGTAATGTACCGAAAATTGGAACACTCGAATAAATATATATATATATATAGGAATAACGAAAATACGAGGTACAATTTAGGTAGGCAAAATTTCACGCAGGATAACTCGAAGTAAACAGCACCGAATTTTATCCGCTGCGATATTTTTGGAGAATCGACGAAACAACGGTGATCGATACCGATGTCCATTGACCCTTAATTTTTTTTTAACACGCCGCCATTCATTTTCTTTCATTGTAACTGCTGAGACACATTCCAGTGTCCAAAGTACACTGTAACAATAAAATTGTTAATTTAACGTACCGGATTGGAAGTTTTAAGCGAAAACTAGTACATTAAAATTTGATGCACAATTATGAAATTATAATACTTTTTTATAAAAATGTTTTTACAAATTTAAAAATAAATTATTTCCAATGCTAAAAATTTTATAATTTGTTAATAAAATTTAGAAATTTAATGTGCCCGTTTTTGCATTAAAACTTTCACTCCGGTAAATTAAATTCCATACGATTTTTTTTCACAGTATAAGTTCCATATTTTTTGCTCCTCCCTGACGAGTAGTTTTCAAATACTTCCCTCAGTCTAACTTCAGAGAAGTTCCACGAAAGTTATGACTGCGAGGGATTAAATTTTTCAATCCATTCCGTTCCCCCGATGATCCATAATTTTTTTATGATTTTTTTTATCCCCGGTTTGACAATCAATTGTTTGTTCGAGATCGTTCGACCAATAATTTCGCAGCGGAAGTTTGCGGTAGGGCTAGGACTGTAAAGTTCACTGAATCACCGCTCTCGTAGGATGTCACTCGGGGATCGGGATTTCGACGAAGGCGAGAAAATCTTTAAGGGAGGATTACGGGGTAAAATAAAAAAAGGAGAAACGGGAAGGTGTCGGTCGAGAACGAGTAACATCCTACACGAGTGCTGACACGGCACCACTCTAATGCTTTTTAGCGGATCGATGCTTAAACACTCTCTTTACCCACCCCCCCCACCCCCCCCCACCCCCCCCCCCCCCCACGTAGAGTAGGTGCACTTGGAGCTGCGAGCTAGTGCCGAGTCAACGCGCCGAGACTCCTGTACAAAAAAAGATCGATACACGTTGGGATTGCACGACTCGAATGAAAGGAGAAGTTTCCGAGTCCTAGAAAAAAAAATAAAAAATAAAAAAATAATGAAAATAAATCAAAGCTAGATTTAAAAAAAATTGATAAAAAAAATCAAGGTCAAAAAATGTTTAGAGCTCCCTAGGCTGCACGTAGGGGTGTGAAGCCCCTGGAGTTTAGTTTGGCGGTTTCCCCGGATTTCTCCAGCGCTACACGTGTACATATTTTACACACACACACACACACACACATGGCTCTATTGGAGAGAGGAAAGAAAATCAGGAAAATATCTTCGAGTCCCCTTGCGGAGAGCTCTCGAAAGTATCCGGGGTTTGTGGGAGGCGATCGGCGGAGTACCGGGTGAAACGGAATGAAAGTCCTTCCTCGATAAAGTCGACATTTATGAGTGCCGTCAACTTTGCGCATTGTTTTCTACTTGCAATTTTTTAATTTTTTTATTTTTCAATTGCATTTTTTTTTTTTCAGTGACATTCGTCACGAACCATCCTCAAAATACTCGTCGAAAGCACGAAAATATACCAAAATTAGTTACTCAAATTTCACGCGAAGTATGGCAATATTTTTTTATTTTAATTTTTAATATTTTATTTTTTATTTTAACTTTTAATATTTAATATTTTTAAAAATAAATGACGAAGGATGGATCTGGTTTCCGAATCACTCGGTATAGGTCCGTGTACCCGCGATTTCGCCGAGTCCGAGCACGAAGTCGTTGATATATATATATACGTACAGGCCAAAGATACAATTGGGATCCGTTGGAGAAGGCGAATCCGGGACCGAGGATCCTTAGAGCTTGTTAGGTAATACGCTAGTCCCCACATAGTACTTGCGGAGGTTCTTCGAGGCTACTCGAAGGGTCTCTACCGTCTACGAAGTTACACCCACGCCCGACCCCCCATAGTGCTGGACTCCAGTCCGAGGAAAACATTTCCCAAAAAAAAAAAAAAAAAAAAAAAATCGATATGTCGACATAAAATCACTGCTGGGATCGAACGACAGGGGAGGGGTTCGAGTATTAGAGTGGGATATAAAGATTCATCTTCTGGATTATCCTTCCTCGAGGATATTAGAGCTTCTTAGAGGGCTCACTGGCTTTCACCCCCTTAAGACAATCAAAATAGCTCCTCGGCGCGATGAGATTACAAAAGGGAGTGCATCGTTCGACACAGTCACAAACAATTTTTTCTCTATACAATTTCGCATATTTTTTTTTTTTTTTCATCTCGGCTTTTCAAAGTTTCTTCGCCTCGAGATGTTTGCAGGACAAGATCGACACTCGACCAGAGGACAATTTTTCCAAAATCGAAAATAAATAAATAAATAAATAAATAAATAAGTAAATAAATAAATAAATCCTGTTGCTTCGTCGAGTGTCGCCGAAGTTCCCGTAAACATTTCAGCGGATTAAACTTTAAAATACCCCGTTTACACACAAGACCCTCATTAAAATTTATATCTCTCTTTGATCAGTTTGTCAAAGTACGCAAATGCCAGTTTCTTTTAATTTTCGTTACTTTCAATTATCTTCTCGTTTGGTAACTCTCTTTGGAATCTCTTGGCCCACAGCCCCTGGCGAATGGTTTGTGAACACTCGACTGTGTATGTCATTAGGATTTGCAGGCACGAAGTTCATTGGCTTGATAAATCTACTACGAGTGTATGTTGGTCTTGTGCGCGTCTGTCCTAAGTGTGTTTGCGTGTGCGTGTGTTTTTTATTCTCTGACAATAATTACGAGTGCCTGTCCGACGTAAGCAAGAGAGCGGGGCGTGACGGACCACCGGGGGTAAAACGGACCGCCTTAAAAAAAATCCCTTAAAATTAAATAAATTCCCACAAAAAAAAAAAAAAAAAAAATTGAGTCCGGTCCATTTTACCCCGGCGTGCCGTTTGGCCCCCAGCGCGAGAGTCGCTGAGTGAATTGTGGGTAAACGAGTGTTCGGTGACTGCGCGCGCATTCGTACGAGCGTGCAATCTAGAATCGAGTATGTTTGTCCTAAAAAAAAAAGACATGAATGCGCTCCTGGCCGAGAGACCGCGTCGTTTGCCCTGGCTGTTCTGACTTACACTACTTCTCTGTTATAGCTACAACGATATAACTGTATATATGTGTACGTACATATATATCTGTCGTAATACCGGGCAATAAATTATTCAAGAGTACGTACTTCTGCATGAACTCCGGAGCGCAAGTTGATCGAGTGTTTCGATAGCGAGCACGATGGTTAAATCGTCGTTTATATTAAAATCGACTTCGGCGCGTCTTCGCGAAATTCGTTTATCGCCCCCCTTTAATTTACGGGGCGCGACCGGTGAAATTAACTCTGCGCGACTCGTCAACACGGAGTCCGTTAACATCGTCCATCAAATTATCCGAAAAATCGGGCATTTCCGTAAGGACAGTGAATTGGAGCGCTGTGTAAAATCCTCGCGAACGGTTCGACCGGAGGGCGCGAAATTAATGGATTTTCATCGAAACGGATTTTCGTCCCGCGGTAGGGGAGGGCGGGGCAAAATGGCACAGCGGGGCAAAACGGGATAATGGGACACAACGCGATTTTCCAATAACTTTTAGATGGTGCACTGATAAAAAAAATACCGTTGAATCAACTATTCGGGCAGGGACGTTCAAATAAATATTTACTTGGTCGAACAAAATATTTTAATGACTCAAAAATATTTTGGTGGATTCACCCAATAAATTGTTGAACTAACCAATTTTTTAGCTGTACCAACAAGATATTTAGTTGAACGTCCCTGCCCGAATCTTAGTTGATTCAGCCGTATATTTTTATCAGTGTGGCGATGGTGGCCCGTGGGGCAAAACGGGGTTGAAAATCCGGATGTATCGTTGGGACAAAATGGGGCATCCAAAAATTATTGGAACATTGCATTTTTACCTCACTGTCCCGTTTTGCCCCGCTGTCCCCTACGCGCGGACCGGCGAAATTTAATCGACGCTTTCCTCCGATGCGAAAAACGCTCTCCCTGTCCGGAAAACCGTTTTATCGCCCTTTCCTTCGATTCTTTGGGGGGGGGGGGGAATGTTTGTTTTCACGCCGAATCGGAAAAGCTCGGTTAAAGGGCGCCAGAAAGAATAATTAATGATTATTGTTGTCGATGACAAATATTTGCTCGAGGGGATTTTTAGGGTACACACACACACACACACGGCGGTAGAGCGAGGCGAGAACGAAGCTTGGCTGAACAATGCGGCACAGCAGCAGCATGCATGTGAGAATGGTTGGGGCGTTTGGGTCGTTTGATCGTGGATGAGAATGCGATGGGGAAAAAAGAGTGAATTTTTTTTTGGATATCATTATGGGAGTGAAGTGATATGCGTACGTGCGATAAGCGATAAGGGAATTAACGGCGAAATCTGACGATACGCATCCGAACATGCTACCCGCAGAAGATGCACGTGTACAAGAAGACCCTCCAGGCGATGATCTACCCGATCTCGTCGACGACACCCCACAACTTCGTCACCTGGACCGCCACGTCGCCGACCTACTGCTACGAGTGCGAGGGCCTGCTCTGGGGCATCGCTCGACAGGGCGTCAGGTGCATGGAGTGCGGCGTAAAGTGCCACGAGAAATGCAAGGATCTACTGAACGCGGACTGTCTTCAACGTGAGTAAAACATTTTTTTTTATTTTGTTATTGCGGTTGCGACCGATGAAGAAATTTTTTTTTGCTGTGCTGCGGCTGCACTGAAAAAAAAAATTTGCTTGCGGGCTGCCGAAGAAAAAAATGTTTGTTTGAATTCTACTTTAAATTCTTACAATTCCATGTGATATTGAAACAACGACAGCAAGACTGTCAAGGTAACATGTTATCGTTTCAATCCGGTATGAAAGTGTACGAATTCAGAGTAGAATTGAAACAACGTTTTTACTTTATTTGCAGCCCGCAAGCAAATTTTACTTGATTCAATGATATTTTTTTTCTGTGTGTGGAACGGTCAATATTGTGTAGGGAAGAGCGGGTCAAAATGGGACGGTGGGGCAAAACACCATATGACAATCATTTTTGGATGGGACAATGGGGCAAAACGGGACAGAGAATCCGGATGTATCAACAAGGCAAAATGGAACATCCAAAAATGATTGGAAACTTGCGTTTTGCTCAATGTACCGTTTTGCCCCGCTCTACCGATTTTCGTAAACGTCAAGGAGTGTCTTCGATAAGAGAAGCGGAAGAGGAGAAATAGAGAAGATTGACCATTCGACAGCCGCAGCGCAGGAATGAAAATATATTTTTTTAATTATTTATTTATAAAGTAAATATATATCCACTATAAGATATCAACTGCGAGCGTAGACTGGGGAGAATGTAGCGAAATGGATTAGTGTTTTACTGCAGAGTTTTTAAAAAAGCCGAAATTAGTAATAATAAAACAATCCATTTCGCCTCGCTCTCCACCGATCGCATTATTTTTTATAGACATTTTTAAAAACTTTTTATCCGATATTGAGAAAATTATGATAATGCGACGGTGCGTTTAATTGAATTGAGATACGAGTTTTTCGACAACGAATTCGCGAGGACGGGAAATTTTACGAAGTTTCCGTCGGTTTTTCACTAATTTTTCGTAGTGAATAGCGCGATGTGAACATATTATAATTTAATGATAATTTCTTTTATTCATTTTGCGTCCAATTTACAATGCGCGTCGTCCGGCTATACTGTCAGAAGGTATTTTCGATTAAACGTTGCAAAATATATATATATATATATATATACACAATAGCTGTTGAAAGCCAGAGGAAAGTTCCAATGTATTGTCCAGGCATCGTAATATCGTTAGAGACCTGTCGTGTGTACGCCGGTATACAAGCCCGTATATAATCCCATTCGTTCGTTCACGCTTGGATCCACGAAATCCGTATCGGCATTTTCCGAGGCTCGTAGCTTTAATTAATTCAGTAAAATTAAAGCCCCGCAACACTCCCACGAATATAGTTATATTCCAGCATTCGATCAATCGCGTTCGAAGATAAACTTTTAACGTTAAAGTGCGAAGTGTATAGAGCAGATAATCCATTGACTAGCCGACCCTCCTTTACAGTAGGAGCAAAAATTTTCACTCCCCCGAACTATAATTTATGATACAAAATTTCAATCACAATGCCAAGCGCGCCCGATTAAAACTTCGGTCGTTAATCTTCTCCTATTAATTACCTTCGGCGATAATATTCCAGGCGCGGTGGAAAATATTTTCGCGAAGCGTCGAAAACCATTTTGGTCGAAGTGCCATTTTGCGTTTTAGCGGTCGATACGATTAATCTTGGAGTTTAATGCGTAATTAAACATTCGCGTTATCGCTGTCGGTAACAAATGTCGCCACGAGCTGTTGGGCGAGATAGTCGGTGCGGCTTAGGACGCGCTAATGCGCATCTAATGTCTCCGAGCCACGAAGACACTTTTTCTCATCTTGCACCCAGAAAAAAAAATTATTTGACGGCCACCGTTTATTAAGATTAAGTAAAATATTTATTTGATTTAAATAAATATTTATTTCATTTAAGTAACTATTAAATAATTTTTTTTTCTGGGTGCGGCGAGTTGAGAAATAATAATTTTATTACACTCGGTACGAAAATTGCAGTTTTACGCACGCTTCGCAAAACCCCCATTTTCCACGTTGTTAAATAAAATTTGGTACGATACTTGGGCGATAAAACTTTTTCTCAATTCGTGCGATTGCAGCACTCGTCAGAAAAAGTTTTTATTTCCGTGCCATTAACAATTTTGTACTTTTGTTCGTAAAACTGGAATCCGTTGATGCGATCGGAAAACTAACAAATAAAAAATCGTGGAAATTTGTGGACAATTAGTTGTTCTAAAAAGTACAAACTTTTATTTACCGCGCACTTTTTCTTAACTCGGCGCATACAGAAATAATCATTTTTCCTTCTTCAATTATCTTCCGCGATAATATTTCAGGCCTGGTTGTAAAACCATTTTGGTCGAATGCGCAATTTTTGCGTTATAGCGATCGACAATATTAATCTTGTAGCTCGACGTGATTAAAAATTTACGCTATCTCCGTCGGTAACAAATGTCACCCCGTGCTCTTCCCCGAGATATTCGGTCGAACGTAGCGGGCGGAAATGCGCATCCATCTCCGAGCTACGAAGACACACTTTTCCTTAACCCGATGCGTCAAGAAATAATTATTTTTCCGGTCGGAAGAACTCCTCGTAGTCGTAACTGAGCCGTGCTTTAATTGGCGCGGCGAGAAGCCCTAAAGGGCGTCTCGAAGAAACGACAAGAACTTTGCGCCGACAGCTCGAGGGAGCGACCGGGGAAACGATAAACTACATGAAGCGATAAACTACGTGTGTGTCCGCGTACTTTGATATCGAGGTCAGGACCGTCTGGCTCTTAGCCGGCGAATCTGCGCCCCGTTAATGAACCTGTCGGAAATATGTCGTTTCCTGAGCTGCAACATTAATGCTCTTAATCCATAATTAAGTGGCAAGTTTAAAAAAATCATTACTTTAAAAAAAAAAACAGGTCGCAAAAAAATGTTAAGTTTGAAAAAAATCGCTACTTAAAAAAAAAACAAGTCGCAAAAAATGTTTACGTTTAAAAAAAGTCGCTACTTTTTATAAAAACAGGTCGCAAACAATTGTTGAGTTTAAAAAAAAATCGTTACTTAAAAAAGAAAAGGTCGCGAAACATTTTTCATCACAAACATTTTTTTTTCTCGTTTCGTTTCGGGTAATACGATGCTTTTTTTTATCCCGCTGAAGTCGAGTCCGCGACTCGTTTCACTTCCACCTCTACATCTGATGCGGCAAACCGGAAATTGTTTTCGAGTTCGCGCGAACGTTGATCGATCGTACTTTTTGGGCGAACAAAAAATAATAAAAAACAATCCGTCTGGTTCTTAGCCGACGAATCTGCGCCTCGTTGATAAACCTGTCGGAAATATGTCGTTTCCTGAGCTGCAACGTTAACGCTCTAATCCATAATTAAGTGGCAAGTTAAAAAAAATCACTACTTAAAAAAAAAACAGATCGCAAAAAAATGTTAAGTTTAAAAAAAATCGCTACTTTTTAAACAAAAAGTTCGCAAAAAATTTTAAGTTTTTAACAAATCGCTACTTTAAAAAAAAAATAGGTGGCAAAAAATTTTTCATCAAAAGCATTTTTTGTCTCGTTTCGTTTCGGCCAAAACCGATGCTTTTTTGTATCCCGCTGACGTCGAGTCCGCGACTCGTTTCACTTCCACCTCTGCATCCAACGCGGCAAACCGGAAATTGTTTTCGAGTTCGCGCGAACATTGATCGATCGTACTTTTTGGGCGAACAAAAAATAATGAAAAAAACCGAAGGTCCGTACACTTTTTTGATTTCACCGAAATTCATAATTATCGGAACTTTGTCCGCGAAACGCAATTCCTGACCCGGTCCGACCTCGATGAGTTTCCAATGCGGCAGCAACGTGCGTTGCGGAGCCTCCGGCAGGTGTGACGCGCCCAACCGTGCGAGCCTTTGCTCTTCCATTTTTTTTTTTTTTTTTTTTCGGAATAGGATTCGGAACCTACCGGAAAATTAGTACGGAGCCAAAAAGAGCTTTGCGAAAAAGCTTCGGGGGTTTGAGAGAGCGCTCGTGTTTTACCGAACAGCGGCCGGAAGCGCCGGGAAGAGAGACAAAACGGCTTAATGGCTGCGTCGCGCAAGGGGGGAGGGGGAGGGGGAGGGGGGAGACCTCGACTTGAAAACGCTCGAATATTCTCGGGACGAGAAGCGCACAGTAATTAACACGCTGAAAAGTTAGGGACGACGGTTTAGCGCTCCGAAAAATTATGCCCCACAGAACCGAACACCGCACAGTGGCGCAGTCGACTATAGCGACGAAGTAAATTGTATCGCATTGTTACACCGAATAGTCATCGCGTTCGTTAATTTAGCGAGGCACTTCGACGGTGTGAAGAGAAATTCCGATTAAACTCGACGGTACGATTTCCCGGACTCTATTAAATATTAAATATTAAATATTAAATATTAAATATTAAATATTAAATATTAAATATTAAATATTAAATATTAAATATTAAATATTAAATATTAAATGGTTTGGTGGAGCGATACGAGCACTCAGTCCTGCTGGACCATTGTACTCAATATTAAATATTAAAAAATGTTGTACATTTTTTTTTTCACAGGCGCGGCGGAGAAGAGCTCGAAGCACGGGGCGGAGGACAAGGCGAACAGCATAATAACGGCGATGAAGGAGCGGATGAAGCAGCGGGAGCGCGAGAAACCGGAGATCTTCGAACTTATCCGGTGAGTCGAGTCATCGATTTAATAAAAAATTGTTTCTCTCATTGTTCCCCAAACTCAATATTTCTCGATATTTATATCGTTTCCATCGTTCGCTCTCCGAGATCGTCGTTCCGCGGCGCCGCACGCCCCCGTTCGGCAGGTGATCGACGCAGAGAGTCTCGGGGGTGTCGGCACGCGATTTCTAACAGGATACACGGACACGGAAAAAAAAAAAAAAAAAAAAAAAAAATGACGAAGAGAAAACGGAGTGCGCGGTACGTCGAGCTGGCGAAAGCTCGCTGGGAATAGAAAATGAGTTAGAGACTAACCAGCAAAGGGGGGGGGGGGTTGTTTGCAACGTATTGTCAGCGGCTCATCGATCGTTATCGATCCCCGTGCCGGCGTGCCGGCTCGACACCGGCGCCCGATAGCATCGGTTTCGGCTCTGCCATTCTATTCGGGTTGCCTTTAAACAATTTTCTCGCCGAGCAACAAAGTGCATTAACGATCGG